>LPNX010294494.1:4866-179216 GCA_001517045.1 Pseudotsuga menziesii | reverse complement strand
TATATATATATAATGATTAAAAAAACATGAGAAGAGAAAAAACATAGTGAAGAAACTAAACATTAACAAAAGTCAGATGACTTAGCTTATCCCTTGTATTAAGGTTGTAACTAGACCCTCTTAGGAGATGGAAATGACAATAAAATCAAGATTACCATCCACATCATTGATTATATAAGGTAGACTCTTTCTAATGTGGGGACTTTTAAAAGTTATAGTCCCTATATTTGTAGCTATATGTATAGAGTAAGTTTTCATTTTTGTGTCATCTATGATTAAAATGTATTATAATATTATATGTTTACAAGACATTCTATGCTAGGGTATTTGCAAAGGTGTATAAATAATCAAATTTAAATTATTATAAAATAAAAATCAAGATAATTTATATTTAAATGTAATACATAAATTTAGTTTTGAAGTAAGATTTAAAACCATTTTCAATTAGGTAAAAGTTTATTTTTTATTTATAAAGTAAATAGTAAAATAAATAAATTTACTTTCTTTTATTTAATCTATAAAATGTAATAAATTTACATTTATTATTATTTAGCCATAAAAAATTATTAATCAACCATGTATATGTAGTTGTATAGCCACAAGGAAATATGAATGTTGTTAACAACCCATGTAGCGATCATGAATGTAAAAAAGTTCCCAAGTTCTTGGTTTTAGAGGGTAAAAGTTTCCAGCAAGTGAGTTTCCTAAAAGTTGGGAGCGGTTCCCGTGCTAACACATAAATTAATACAGACTACCTATCAAATACTTTAATTAGGCCGGTTCATATTTTTGGGCTTAATTGAGTAGATTAACAATATTAACTAGAGTGTAACAAGTGTATAGTTGGGATTCATTTCATGGTGTTGTATCATGTTATACCTAAATGCATATTGATTAAGATTTAAATGGAATTAGTTAAATGGTTAACTTGAACACTTAGTTAAGCTTTAAGTTTTATGCTTAAGAAACTTTTTGTTTGTTCAATTAATATTTTAAATTTATATATAAATCCTTTCACCCACCACAAATTGAGTAAATATATTAGTAAATAATCTTTAAATTCTTAATAGCATAATATAATAGTATTAAGAGATTATTATCTTCTTTTTTTAACTAAATAAATCTATACACTTATTGTTTTATTATGTTTTTTTATTACTCTGGAACAAAATAATACATTTAAAAAATCAATCATATAATTATTTTGATTTCAAAGGACATGGGACAAAAAAAAAGCAGTTATAACCTCCATGTTAACTAAAGACTAATAGCAACAAAGAGACATAAGAGAATAAGAATAAACCGAATAAAATCAATGATAGTTGGTTTGATGTTGGAAAGAAGCCATCGGTAAAGGTTTTCATCTTCCAAAGTACAGGATGCAAAGTTCTGGATTTTTCGATTTTGATGAATTCCTCACCTACTTTATGTTTTAACGTCGAAGTTTCAAATTTCAAATTTCTCTTTTATAGTGGATTAGAGTTCAAATTTCTCCACGAATCCATATCCCGAACTTACGGTGATAACTCAATAAATTCCTATGGACTAGAATAAAACAAGTCTCACAATTTTTGGTTACAATGGCTCGATAGAAGTTGGGCGGTCACCGGTGTTGCGGAATTCCTTTATCCCCGGCCTTAAAATCATTATAAGCAGCCTCTTCAACTCATTAAGACAACATTATCTTAGAGAGTATTCACCCTAGTCGGTTCTTTCATTCACAGATCTTGGAGATTGATTTTCGCTCGCTTCACAAAGACAGCCTTCAACAGGGTAAGGAGATTCTGCACTTAAAAGTTTCCAACTTTGTAGGTATTATTATTCATGTTGGTTCTGTTTTATGATCCATGTTTTGAATATGGTTGTTTTTCTGCATGTTAGGGATATTTTTTCAGCTGGGTTTCTGTCTATGCATACAGTTGTTCAGTGCTTGTAGGTTTATTGTCCATGTTTCTGAGATGGGTTTTACAGGGGTTTAGCATTTTTTGATTGATTGGTTGCTGGTTTCTGATATGTTTATGCTGTTCTCAAGTTTTTTTTTTTGGTTTTATTATCCATGGTTTTAAGATGGGTTTTGGGTTGTCTGACTTTTAGATTGTCCAGGTTATAAATCATGATTTAGGTCTCTGTGCACATTCTGTGAGGATGGGTTCATTAGACGGGGATGTTGCATCAAGATTGGCATTGGTTTATGGGAATTTAGGTTTCTGTATTTGTTTTTGCTTGCCCTAGATTTTGACATAAGGTGTAGTTGTCGTTGGTATTGCATTTAACGGTTTTAGGTGTCTGGATATATGTATATGGTATGTGATTGCATTATTTGTTTTGTTTTATAGGTGTTTTGGGTTTTTTCTTTGAGTGGACTTATAGGCGTCTGGATTGAGATTTGCATTCTTTACTGCGATTTGAGATATAGATATGCCTGACATGAGTTTACATTTTTTATAGCTCCGGAAGGTTCCTTCTTTGGATTTGGAAATGGCAAGCGACGGAGTTGTCACTGTCTATGGCAATGGTCCAATAACGGACGCAAAGAAATCTTCATATGCAGTCAAGGTCGGCCTGGCTCAAATGCTCAGAGGTGGGGTTATTATGGACGTTGTCAATGTCGAACAAGCTAGGATAGCTGAAGAAGCCGGGGCTGCCGCTGTGATGGCATTGGAGCGAGTCCCTGCTGATATTAGAGCTCAAGGGGGAGTGGCTCGGATGAGTGATCCTGGGCTCATCAAGGAAATTAAGCGTGCTGTGACCATCCCTGTCATGGCCAAGGCAAGAATAGGTCATTTTGTTGAAGCCCAAATTCTTGAGGCGATTGGTATTGATTACATTGATGAGAGTGAAGTGCTCACTGTTGCAGATGACATGCACCATATCAACAAACATAACTTCCGTATACCGTTTGTCTGTGGATGCCGGAACCTTGGTGAGGCGCTGAGAAGGATTGCCGAAGGAGCTGCAATGATCAGGACTAAAGGAGAAGCTGGTACTGGTAATGTTATTGAGGCAGTAAGACATGTGAGGTCTGTATTAGGTGATATACGGAGGCTTCAGAGTTTAGATGATGATGAGGTTTTTACCTTTGCCAAACAAATTGCTGCTCCCTATGAGCTTGTGAGGCAAACCAAACAGCTAGGAAGGCTTCCTGTTGTGAATTTTGCAGCAGGAGGTGTTGCTACGCCTGCTGATGCTGCCTTGATGATGCAGCTGGGATGTGATGGAGTTTTTGTAGGTTCGGGTGTGTTCAAAAGCGGCGATCCAGCTCGTCGGGCTCGAGCAATTGTACAGGCCGTGACTCACTATAATGATTCCCACGTTCTGGCCGAGGTTAGTTGTGGTCTAGGAGAAGCCATGGTTGGAATTAATCTCAATGATGAGAAAGTGGAGCGATATGCAGCGAGATCAGAGTAAAATCATGGAGAATAGTGAAAGATAATGTTTAGATTGGAAGCCCTGTTCTTTGATGGAATTTGTTACTTCATTTTGTATGGAAGCGTTGCTGTTCTTTGATGGAATTTGTTACTTCATTTTGTATGGAAGCGTTGCTTTTGACTGGTGATTTAGCAACCTATTTATAAATCTTATACCCATTCTAGAAATGGTGATTATAACATTTAGGAATTTATGTTGAATTGGAACAATTTGTAAGCTGTTCAGAGTTAATGTGTGGCCAGAGTTAATCTTTAAATGGATCAATGTAGTTCAATTACTGTAGTTTCTTATCTCTATTACCAATTTCCCCCTTTTTAAGAGCGAAATCATCATACCCATATTTGAGAGTCCTTTTATTATTCCATTAGAACAATGAACAATGCTGGTCTTTATATATTTATATTCGTTAGGTTCTAACACGTGACAGATTGCATTATAGCGTAAATTTTAAGGGCAAACTTTCTCGGATAGGCGAATATGTAAGTTAAGAATATTGTGGGGGCTAAACCAACACAATTTTAAAAGATATGGCCATAAACTTGGTATTTGACACTGGAGTGTAAATTATTTTCTCTCAATTTGCCAATTTTATCTTATGTTATATTGTATGTGCCATAGTTTTGCTAATTTTATCTTATGTTATATTGTATGTGCCATAGTTTTGCTAGGGAGGTGGGGATATATGGTTGTTTTCGAAATATACAACAGTGTATTCCCTCCATTAAAAATGTATATTTCTACAGGGGCTATTCTGATCCATGTGAGCACTGAGAAGAGATTGGTAGTGGTTCGTGGCAATTGCTTAGCATATCAATATAGTAGCTATTTCAATGTAGGGCTTTGAAAAAAAATTGCATGAAACTACATTCTATAGCCGGTGAAAACCATCATTATGGATTTAAAAAAAAGCTGTGTAGCATGGGTACTCATACTCAGGGGTAAAGTACACGTACCTGTACCGGATACTTGGGTATTTGGAAGGTACACCCCCTGCTGTACCTTGCCGAACCCCTTACTAGCTCCACATACCCGAGACCTTGTTAGAAAAAAAGAGGTACTTATATGCTAAATGGTATGACATACCCTGTGTTTGGGTATTTCGGGGGTACGACAGTCTCAGCAAAAGTAAAATCTGCCGGTGTTGAGGGAGAAAAACTGTCTGTTTAATGAAATAATTTAATTAAAAAAAAGTTAAAACACTACCTCCAGTTACTATTGATGAGCAGGGGCCTTAACTTGAGAGTGATGCCTAGCTAGAGAGCTTGCTGACAGAGGACCTTAGTGATGTTGATGACATTGATCCCGATGATGCTAATGACATGGCTTGAGGAAGCCAAATCAACTATCTTGTTCATTGTTTACTGTTTTGAACTTTCTATTTCATGCTTGGAAATGCCATTAGGCAAATTTTGAATGTAGAATGACAATGGACTCATGGAGTCATGGACAATATTATTAATTATATAACTTCCAGTCTTCCACTTTATATCTACTATGATTTATCAAATTTTATGTTTTAAATTTGCAATGTGAATGTTCATTGTTCAATGAATCATTGAATTATGAATCATGATTCATAATTTATAAGAAATCTGAAATATGTATGTGGCCGTGATATATATATTACCCTCGACGTACCTAAGTACCCTGTTTCAAAAAGTGACGTCCCTGTCCCTGTCCCCGTCCCTGTACCCAAGTTTCCTGACCATTTAAAAAGAAAGTTTATGTTAATTACATAAATGTGGTTAAAATTAATCATATGTGAATCAAGATGGTGATTCTTTGAGGATCTTTTGCAACTGTGCTTTTTGTTAAATTTTCTAACGAAATCCTTAGATTTTTAATATTGTGGTAAAGTAGTCTTGAATATTTAGTGACTTCGAATCTTATATTTTGATAATAAACTTCAGAAATGTGATGGGCCAACTTGTCACATACGCACAAATTGCTGTTGTTTTACTACAGCTTTTAATCTGTTCACAACTCCACAGGTATGTGAGCTCTGCATTTTATAAGAGTTTCTGTTGTTCTACAAATTAGGGGCATATTATTATGTTCTATGAAGAGAAGCTTTCTGCCATTTACAATCAATTAATAATTTGATGATTTTACATATATACATGGATGCAGTGGCAAAGTGTGTTGGTGATATTACGTTCCGGAGATGACCATCAAACATATCAACAATATCAGCTTTGTATATCTGAATTCCTATGACTTTGCCTCATGACCATCAAACACATCAACAATATCAGCTGTGTCAATCTGACTTCCTATTAATGGTATTTTATTTAGAAAGAATTGCCCCATGACCATCAAACATATCAGCAATATCAGCTTTGTCAATCTGAATTCCTACGACTGATATTTTATTTACAAAGAATTGCCCCAATTTAGTGTAATGTCTAGAATTGCAGTAGATTTGTTTGGGTTATGGAGAGATTAAGCAGTATTTTTGGACATCCTTTTCCAAGGAAAACCTTGTAGAGTATTCCCCAGGCATTTCTCCAAATTGTGTGGATGGTACCTAATGTAAACCTGTTGGTGTTGATTATGGTGCCTGATCCAGTAGGGACATCGAGTGAGGTATTCAACAGAGGCACCCAGCTTGGGGTATTGACCCTGAGACCTCTTGCAGAAGTTCAAAGCACTCAACCACTCGAGTTAGCCTACTGGGCTAAAAGTATTCCTGGACTTTTTTTTCCCAAGGAAAAACCTCTTGAGGAAATATCCGGGTACTTCCCCACATTTCTTGGATGGTATGCAGTGTAAACCTGTCGGCATTGATTATGGTGGCTGACCTTGCAAGGACGTCCAGTCAGGGCATGCGACAGAGGCAGTGAGCTTGAGGAATCCACCCTGAGACCTCTTCCATGAAGCTCAAAGCACTCAACCACTCGAGCTAGCCCACCAGGTCAGAAGCATTCTTGGACTTACCAAACAACGAACTATAAAATGTTAAAATGTTATGGAAAAGGCCCATTGGGATATGTGGGGTTCATGGGTTCTGTGGGTCTAACGGAGTTTCTAAAGAAAGTAATAATGATTTAGAGTTGTCACTGCTTGGAGCGATTTGAGACCAGGACCCCAGGCTTGGGACTCTCAGGATTGGTCTTGGGTTGCATTAGGAGTTGTCCATCGCAGTTCGAAACTGATAAGTTTTATTATTTATCATTTTATGAATTGGGTGATGCTTATTTTGATAGTAGTAGTAGTGTTTTGGTTGCCGGAGTGTTGATTGAATCCCGTGTGAAGTTTTGTTTGGATAATTCTTTGGTATCAGGTATGTGATGTAGGGGTTTTGAGCAAGTGTAAGTTGTTTGGTGGTTTGTGGTGCTAATCATCTTGCTGTTAATAGTTGGAATACTCTGTTGTTTTATATCCAGGTAGCTGCCTGTGATTTACCGGAGCAGGTTTTGTCTGGGAAGACGGTGAATTCTGGGGTGTTGAATAGGGTGTTTTTCTAGTTTTGAGTTTTTTTGCAGTGATGGTTGCACACTTAATTTTTATTCCTGGAAGCAATGGAATTTGATGAAGAGCTCTGCCATGAAGAGTTAAATTTTAGGAGTCTCATATTTTGATGGCAATGTGTGGTACTAGAGGCTATTTGGCTCTGGAATGTATATTTAGGTTGGCAATTACAGCCAAGATTGATATCTATAGCGTTGGAATGACGCTCTTGGGGATCATGGGAGGTTGCAGAAACATTGAAACAGCAATGTTGAATCTGAAAACAGTTTTTTCTACCCTGGGAAGCAAAGCTTGTTATCCTGGAAAACATTATGGAGCTTGTAGATGGCCACCATGGGGAGGACATTGATGTAGAAGAGATCAGGAGGGCAACAATTGTGGCTATCCAATTCATTCATGATGTTGGGGATTCAAGGCCCACAACGGGAACAATTCTAAAAATGCTAGAGGGAATCGTCAATGTTTTGACTCCTGCAATATCCTGAACTCGTCAATATCTCACGTAGAAAAACACAGGCTCAAGTGATGATTGAGATTCTGATTTGTCATAAATTATTTATTTTCCTTGTAGTTGATCTGCAAACCACCTTGAATATTTCCATGGTTAGCTCACCAGAACAGATCCTTAACTTATTGCTACTACAGTGAGCCTATATTCAGCTGTGACTATTCTTTTTTGTACTTTTAGTGGTTTAACAGAAAGATAAAACAGAACTACAATAGCAAAAATACACATTGAAATAAAACAGAACTACAATAGCATGTATTTCCTTATCTGGAGGTCTGGTGTTTCAATTTGTTTTAATCTGCAACATTATTGTGCCAATTGAGCTGAATTTTGTGTCTAGGAGCTATCACTGAGTTCAAGCAATGAATTATGGATGGGCATTTGATGATCAGGGACAATATTTTGCTTGGCTCGCAGTGTATGAGTTTTTGCATGCATTTTGAACTCATCTACTTATTTTTTGCTGTTTTGCGACTAGCAGCAAATGGTATTCAATGAAACCTATCGAGGGATTCTATTAGGGCACTTTTTTAAGGCTTGAAAAATTATTTTTCATTTTTCGGATGTACATGCATTTATACCGATATCAAGCTATGGCAGGAAATGTTCCAGGGCATCTCTAATAACCCTAGAAAGTTAAAACATTAATCTTGTAGCAATTGACAGTCAGTTTCCTTGGCAAGGAACTCCACGATTTTCTATTGTCCTGTCTGCTTTGTCTTTATATGTAAAGAAGTTAATTGTTAATTCAGGGCACACGTATTCCATCTTTGGTAGCTAAGAAGTACATCTAGATCTTAATTGGTTCTTGTGTAGCCATGTGCTGAATATTCCTGTAACTGGAACTCTCTTATGCAAGTCCGCAAATAGAGTCTATTTACAGTCTATATTGTTTATGAACTATTGTTGTCATTATAAGAGTCTTGAATTATGTGTTTGATTTGAGAGCGATTCTTGTTAAAGCTAGTGATGGGAATAAGGTAATCGTGTAGCAAACAGAACCCCTTCCGAGCAACTCTTTTCATAAATCTGGCAAGAATTTTGCCTGAATTTTGGAATTGCAGATTTGGATAGCTGAAATTGCAATATTGAGGTGTCCAGATGGTAATGGAGGGTGGGGAATCCATCTGTAATGTAAAAAAATGCAGGAAAATAGTTCTTCATTACTAAAATGGATATTTTCATTGCTGCATTCCATCGAATTGTAATGTAAAAAATCGCAGGAAAACAGTTCTTCATTACTAAAATGGATATTTTTCATTGCTGCATTCCATCGAATTGCTGGATGGAGAAGGTGGTTTGTTACACATTTAGATGGCTCTGCCCTGCCTTGGGTTTTGATCATCCATTCCTAGGGCAAAATAGTAGAGCATTTGTTTAAATACACAGGTCTTTCTATCTAGGAAGTTAGCTATCTCAAAAATGTTGCCAGGAGGTCCAGACAGCAGTCGATAATAGTCGCTTCTGGGACAGCAGTTGATAGTAGTGGCTTCTGGTAAGAAATTCCTATTGCAAGTTTGTGCCACCTTGTAAATTTGTTGAAATTGAGCTAATATATTTTATTTGAATCGATTTTTTTGGTTTAGGTCCCTATCGTTAATATGATATATTCTGTGCGGGATGAATGTAATAAGAGCATTGAAGAAGAAAATGACAAGCAGCCACTCGAGCATCTGGGGGAGGAACAGCTAAAGCTATGGCCATTTTATTTGTAGTATATCAATAACATTTTGATTGTTGCTTCACAGGGTGTTGGTTGCAAAGGCATAACTTGGACAGCAGAAATATACATGTGTACTGTTCATATTTCATTTTTCCCTCCATAAATTCATGCAAAGTCAGCTATGTAAACTAAAAAGATCAGCAATCGATATACAAATTTAATTCTCCTCAGCACTAGGCTCGACCGCCACGATGCCTTCTATCGATTCCCCTAAATAGAAGCTATTTGAATGGATCTCCAAATTGAAATCAACAGCATGTCACCAAGCTTTATATCCCCGTCATCAAATGTATAGACAAATCTAATGTTCTGAAAAGCATCTGAATACCCTTGTTATTGGAATTGCCTAGCTCTTGCCCTTGATAAGCACTTAAATGAATAAATTGTTGATCTGTTTCAAGTTATCCGTATTTTTGCATTGTTGGTTTTGAAAACCGTTTTGGTTTTATGGGTAATGTTTTGGCATGTGATGGATCCGTTTCCTCTACCTGGAAATGGATCCCGAAATTGGGCTGTCTCTATGTAGAGGAAATGGGACCACTATTAAAAGAAAATGCCGAATAAAATTAAAAACCAAAGCTGTGTGGGAATATGAAGGGCATATGGCAGGAAGGATGGGGAAGGTCCTACAACCAATGGAAGTAAACCAAAATCCTAAGAAAACAAACCTTAGAACATCCTTTTTACGTTCTTCTTAAACAATGAAATGGGCTAAAGTCTATACTATTTGCATCTTTTTGAGTGAGTTTGGTCATAATCTGGTAACACAATTTGTTGTTGAAATTGCGATTTTCATTGTTTAAATTGTAATTTTGATTGTAGATATGGATTCAGGGTTTTCTATTACTCGCTCCAATTCTACAATTTTAACCTGAAAACTGCCATTTCAACAATTTCCACCCAATTTTAGCCAAAAAATAACTGGATTTCAGGTACAAATATTCTGGAGTTTAACTTACTTTCTAAACAATGAGAGGTTGAGCGCATCGACAATGACAGTGATTGGACAGTAATGTTACGTCTCAAGGGAACTGGCATACCCAGTGAAAATGTTACAATATTGATTTGGAGAACAGATTTGACATAGTAGCACTCTTATATAGCGAGTTTGGAGTGCAAGATTCGTAAAAATATACTCGGGCAAAAACCCTCCATTTTCTTACCTATTCCTTCTTACTTTTTTATGCATTTTTCAATGGCTCCTGTTTACTAGTGGATTCTGGTAAGGAAAAAAAATTTGAGAAAACATTCCTCATTCTCTCATATAAAATAGAGTACATGGAGGTTCCTAACCATCTCATAATGTGTATGTTTGTTCAATCACCTACATAACTATCTTCTTCAATATCTCCTTCATTCTCTCAAATGATCTTCATGAGATCCTCATCCCTAACTTATCTCTTTGTCCCCATTTGAATCATACATAGACTATGCATTATATGCATCATTACATTTTTATATTGTCAATATTAAACATCACTAGTATACATTATTCTTTTATATTCCCCTTTAATGGATACTTGTAATTCCAGTTGGATGTATGAGTTATCTTCATCTTTAGTCTTTTGCACTATGCATCAGCTTCAATCTTCTTCATCTTCATTTGTATCTTTAGATATCATTACCTTCTCGTATCATGCATGATTTACACCATTCTTTGATAAGTTTGCGTCTTGAGTCAATCCTCTGGATTGCTTCATCTTTATATCAAGGGTTTCTTCGGATCACCTTCAAGCATCTCAGTGGTTTTCTTCTTCTTACCTTCAACCAATACATGATATCCATGGTTTTGGCCTATCCTTAACCATTACAACATATCTGTGGTTTTCTTTGGCTTATCATTAATCACTACAACATATCCAAGGTTTCTTTGGCTTACCCTTAACCATTACAAGTGGTTTTCGGATTACCATGAACCGTTACAAAAAATGACTTATGATTTGGTTTACTCAAAGAAATGACTCAAGTAGAATAGACTGACAACTCTTTCCTAAGCATGTGACTCTTTGAATTTCTCTTGAATAACAACTTGACTTTTGAAGACCAACTCATGGACCTTTTATGTGAGAGATGTACATTAGAACATTTCAACTTGTAGAATCCTTTCAACATATAAGTAACTTTCTTCCATTTCTACACATCTATCCAACAACAATATTCTTGTATATGAAGATTTGATATTTCTATGTTCCGACATCTGTGATGAACATGATTTGGTAAAACCACAAGTATTACAAAATCCAACATTTTGCTTGTACATGTCTTGTTCAGCCACAATAACTGCAACATTGTTCTTGCTTCTACTCTTGGTTCATTGCACTATTACATGTAGTTATTTCGCCTTTTGTTGATGTTTCTGCTTTTACAAATTTGATGTCTCCTTTGCTTGTGTGACCTTTATAACCAAGGCCTTCACTTCTTGGCCTTGTACATATCTGTATGGGCTTCTAGATTCCTTGCCCATTCTTGCTTGAACTTTTGCCATCAAAACCTATTTTATTCAAGAGTTTGGATCCAATTTCCTTTTGCAAGAGACATAATTAACTATATGGGGCCCTTAACTATTTACATTCGTTAACTATTGTACATTGAGCATAAAATTTATTATATTTGTTTACATGCATGTGTAGCTATGGGTAATAAGATTTCTACTTAACTAACATGGTGATTAAACCATTTAGCAACATTTAATCAATAGAATTAGTAAAAATCAAAGTAGATATCATTAAAATTAATCTAGAATGGGACAAAATTGGTATAATTCCTGTAGCTCTGTTAGATTTAGCAACCAGTCCAGCCTTTGAGTTCCTCTCTATTTTGTCACACTTGCCCAAACTAGAGTTTATCTCCCAGCCAGCTAAAAAGAATCTATATGGCTTCCTAGCTCTAAGAAAACTGTAGGTTCCTTGACCTTCCATGCTTGAAGTTCAAAGAACAACAAAAATCCAACAACTAGTAGCTCGTTCCCTAAGTTTTCAATCCAATAGTTAAAAAAATCTCCTTTGATTAAAAAACCAAAAGTCTCTTTCTCACTTTCTATTTATTAGAATTTTCCTAACCTTTCCTTCGTTCCTTCGTTTCTACGTAAGGCCATTATATCCATTTTTAATTCATGAACTTTGTCCTTCACATATGGTAATCTTTCTTACAAGTAAATCAAGCCTCAAATAAAACCAATTTGAGAATAAGTTGATGAATCATCAAAATCCAAAATAAAATAAAATCTTATATCTTAATAAATATTCAATCAACCCATCATTAAATAAATATTCAATAAACCCATTAATAAAGATCCAAACAATTATAGAAGTTATTATTCAATCAATCGAACATGTATCAATTTCTAATTAATAATATTTTAATAGTTAATTTCCAATTTGAAATAATACTAGTATACAAACACAAGGTATGTAGGTGTAGTTGGTGCATACATAGATCTTATGTGTACATTAACAAATCTCACATCTAATGCATGGTTCCTATATGTTCTCATCCAAGCATGCAAGAAAACAATCAACATTTGTAACTTCTAACAATCTTACTAACTAGTTCATGACAATACAATCCCCAAATGACACAGTGTACTGAGCTTATCACGCAAGAGTTTTAACACACATCATCAATCAAGTTGTTTCCACTAACTTCAATAACATTCTTATCTACCTGCTTTCTTCTATCTAATTTACAATCATCTTCCTCATTATATCTATCCTCTATTGGAATATCCTAGAGCGTCAACTATATTGACCTAATTCTAGACATAAACCAGAAGTGGGAGTGTCGACTATATCAACCAAGCTTCCCCATCATGCAACCAATAGTCATCATCACATGATTTAGGGAGTGTGCCTTAGCACAACACTCTGCATTGGCATGATATGTTGTTGTTGTTGTTCTCAAAGCTTCATCATTGAATACCCAGTTTGGGAACTGTGCTATATATAGACTATGCCCTTGTCCACATATCATAGCAATGAAATTAATAACAACCCTCAAAATAATGTTTTACTAGCATACCATTCATCTTTTGAAGTCTACATGATTGACATCACTTTTGTACCATTAGTATCCAACTATCACTTAGTCCATTTAACCCATCGACTAGTTTCCATACACAAAACCATGCATATTATAAGTCAGTATCCACGTACCATATTTATATAGGTTACTGGGCGTGTTAGGGAAACATTATATTAACTTATGCAAAACTTTTCGTATATAATTAGGTCCATAATCCATACACAAATGTTCTCAGTACAATAGGGTTCAAGAGATAATAAACAAAAGAGGTACAACATAGGTCAATAGTGGTTTAGCTACCTAGGTAAAAAATGGGGTGTTACACTTTTGTATGCCTTTCAAAATAACCAATTTTATCATCTCTAATATCGATTTCACCTTAAAAAATGTCACTAGAATCATCATCTTCAATAAGAGTTTCACCTTCAGAGGTATCACCAGGATCATTATTTTGAGTTTCATAGAATGAGAGAGACACATGTACATCATCATTATTACAATCAATCAAATCACTGCTATCACATGAAGTATCAAGCTTTTGAAGCAAAATATTTGTGTCACAAATTTCAACACACATTACTTTTCCCTAGTTCAAGTTTTTCACTTCATTTTCTAGTGCCAACATAACATTTTCCTTTGCCAATAATTTTTGTTGTAATGATTCTATCATTTCATCTTTCTTATCACGAAGTTTGAAAAGATTATTTACCAATTCATTCAATGATGCCAACTTTTCTTTTAATTCACTTATTCATTTTCTAGCGTAATCAACAATTTCTTGAAAGAATTTGTCGTTTATTGAATTGCCTTGTTTATTTTGTTTAGTAATTTGTCAATTTCATGGAGAGCATCATCAAGATATTGTTGAAGAAGTTCAATTTCATGGTTTTCTTCCTTTACCGATTATGAAGTGTCGATTGAATCATGCTTGCTTGTCTATGAATCAACACAACACAATCAACACAACAAAGAGGGTGTTAGGCACAACCGATCATGCACCTGTCTTTCAAATACAACAATGTGAAGGCATAGGGTACCACTGAACATGTGCCCAAACATTAATTACTTCACTTAATTTGGGTCTCAACTCTTTACAACTTGATTTTTCTTTGCACCAAAACTATTTTTTTAAAACTCCATTGTGATTCTTATACTTTACTCACTTAAACTTTTTACTCAACTTGACAAACTTTTCAACTTTGACTTTGATGTACTTTACTTAGCAAAAAATCTTACAAAATACTGAAGATTTACATTTTTTTCTTTAACTCAACTTACAAACTCTTCAAAAATTTGACTTTCACTCAAAGAATCTTGCAAAACAATGAGGTGTTAGACATTCCTTTCTTTAAAAAAAAAGCTAGTGGACTTCCATGATTTGTCCATAATTTGCTTTCCATTTTTCATTTTTTTTAAATGATTGGATATTGCTTCAATTTATTTAAATCATTATAAACATAAAAACAATTCAATGCCAAATTCCATGTCGGGCTTTTATTATGAGAGCTGGCTAATTGTTCTAAGTTTTGGATTTTATTTTGAAAGTTGGCTAATTGTTCTATGTTTTAGATTTTTCCTGTCATTTTTGCCAGAATTCAACGGTTTTTCATTGTCAAATTACATTTTTATCACAGAAAAAGAAAATAACGCCCTCACCCAGATTATGCAATTCCAACAACATATATATTCAATTTCAACAATCTCAACCAAATTCTAGAAAAATGATCCAAAACCTAATACATTTAAAGTTTACACCTTTATTTTGTAGATGTCATTTATTGCTTCTGACCTCTACACCTTTGAATTCTCGCCACTATCTTGGATAGAAAGGGCCTGTGGATCTTTCCTGCACTTCTTGGATCCATATATATTGATCTATTCAAAAAAGAATAGCAAAAATTGTGTCAATAGAAGATTCAGTTGATCTACCAAAGGGGATCAATCTTGGGTTTAGACGTATATAAATAGAAGGTGAAGACTGAAGTATAACAAACTCGCATCTTTGCTTATCACCATCGGGAGGACGTGGTCTGATGTTGAGGTGCCAGTATTCACAATAGCTATTGAAGCTCACAAGAAGCATCTTACTAAACTTCCTCTCAATCAACTTCTCTCACAACCATGAAATCACTACAATCTTCCTCTCAATCAACTTCTCTTACAACCATGAAATCACTACAATTTTGGGATACTTGCCTTTGATTTTGTTGTGCATAGTTGTACATCTAGAAGTAGATTACTATGGCCACTTGGGCCTTCCAATACTCTGACCATTACATCAATATGCAACGTTGAACTATATTTGTGCATCTTTGTTTCCACCTTCGTGGGAAATGCAACAATGCCTCTTTTGACTCAACCTAAAATGCTAACAAAGAATTGAGCTTGCATAGGTTTCAACTGCACAACGATGTGCGTTGGGGATTTATTGATGTTGACAGTTCCACATTTTGAGGCTACAATCTCAGAGATTGAAGTAGACGTTCTTCCAATACTCCATGGGCTTGTAGATATAGATGATCTCCTCAAAAGGGAATGCAAAGAACAACATGTAGATGATTCCATTCAACACTCCTTCAATCACACAATTCACCTTAGCTCTGATACCACATGTAAGAACACAAAATATCTTTCAAGCCTCATGTTGAATTTGATATTTCTTTAATGAGGTCCTTTATATACCAATAGGTGACCATAACAACCATGTCATAATAGGAATGTTTGTTCAACCATCTCCATAACTATCTCTCACAATCTCATTGAATCTCTCAAGCGATCCCTATTGCTAATTTATCTCTTTGTGCTCATCTTTGAATCATATGTAGACTTTGTGCATTATATACTACATTACATTTGATTATCTCTTTGTTCTCATCTTAGAATCATGTGTAGACTTTGTGCATTATACGCTTCATTACATTTGATATTGTCACCATTAGATATCACAAGTATGAATTATTCCTTCATTCTATGCTTTATTTATACATTTTTACTTTTCCAACAATATTGGTAAGAAAATAAACAATATTGATATTTAATAAATGTAGGACACAATTTCTGCTACACTTGTTGGATTTTTTTATGGTAACTGCCATAAAATAATGTTAGACAACAATCATTATGTGAACACCCTATTTTCATAAATAGTGTTAAGACAACAATTAAAAAAAAACAAATACCCATCAAAGTTCCTCCATTAGAACTCATTATCATAGATCTATGATTTATGTTATATATTTGGCAGAATTTAAGTTAAAATCTCTTTAAAAATAAACATTGTTTAAATTTTCTTTATACTACACTTACTTTAAACACATATAACTCATTTTTACAAAGTCAAACATTATCAACCATGCAAATGTGTTTGTTTGCAAAGGACCAAACCCTTATTTTTAAATGTTCAAAACCATGAGCAGAGAAATGATTACATGTTCGTAAAAAGGTTGTAGGATAAAAAATATCCACAACAACCCATTTGCTAAGTTCCAATAAAAAAATTTGACATAAATTTAGGGCCTTGGGATAATTTCACAAGTCAAAGTTCCAAGGGGATAGTTTTCCCATGCCTCGTGGGTTTTGAGGATCTATGAAGCGATCCAGAACTTTGAAAAATCATATAACGGCTTGGAACTATGTCCTTTGTGGATTTTATTTATTTATTAAATTATGACAAAAATGAGGTATTCCATAGCATTGGATAAAGCATATACTACATTGAAGTTTTGTATTTTTTTTTTTGTAATTTAGAAGCTATCCTATTAATGTATGGTAATAATGTTACAAAACAGATTTCAATTTAGAGAAGCAGTCTCGCCCAAAGGCACTGGTAGGTGTAACCAGTCTGAGACAAGAACCAAACCCTCCCTCCAAGAGGGAAAACAGGTCCAAAGGAAGTGCACCAGACCCTCCCTCCAAGAGGGAAAACAGGTCCAAAGGAAGTGCACCAGACCCTCCCTCCAAGAGAGAAAACAAGTCTCAGAAAAAGAGAGTGACATTATACAAAAAGATAAACAATGTCTTGAAAAACTAGCAAACAGAGTTCAAGCCGTGGAGTGCCCACCATATTCCAGAAATGTACAAAAACCATTAACAGAACCTGACTAGAGCTTGTGATAAGGTTCCTCGACGATGGGGCAACTGAAGCAAGAGGAGACTGGCTCAGTTGGGTCATCTGCAACGTCCGACGCGCCATCACTAGAGGAGCTTGGTTCCTCGCTGTTGGAAGAGTCACTTTCGTCTTCTTCACCTGCAAGAGGTTGCTTCACCGGGAGAGGGGTTGTTTTTTTGATAGAGTCCGGAATAGGGGTGCATTTGCCGATGGAGAGAGATTTCATGCGGCCTAGCGAAGGAGGGGGAGTAGAGGCAGAAGCGAGTGGGGCAGAGGAAGCAGTTGGAGCAGGCAGGGGGAGGGGGGTCGGGGTTGGGGTACCGGAGGCGCAATAGGAGCCGATGGGACGGGTAAAGCAGGAGGAGCAGGAGCTAAGGGTTGGGAGCTGAAACGAAGGATGAGCCTGATGAGCAGGTTCTTTATGACCCAATAATTACGTTTGTGCTCCATCGAACGACCTGCAGCATTGCTGGCACCAGATAACTCGTCCTCCTAGTTGTTCACCATTTGGCGAACAACGTCTGGAATCTCTACATCAAAATCCTCTCCGCTCGCCAGTGCAGTGAGCTGAATTTCCTGTTTAGCTTGGGCTCCTCTCCTAGAACGACCACGCCGAGGAATGTCGCGCTGCCTTCGCGACATGGCATAGTGGCAAGGAGTAATGGAAAGAATAGAGTTGCGGGCCGAGTGGTTCTGTGAGAGTAGGAGCCAGAGGGCCGAGTGGTTCCGTGAGAGCAGGAGCCAAAGGGCCGAGTGGTTATGGAGAGAAGGAGCCAGAGCTGCAGGAGAATGCCGTGCAAATATCTTGGAGGATGGAGAGACTAGGACATAAATTGGATGGCGTGTCAGCCCAGAAACCAGGGTGGCGCATTGAACGCCATCTGTGTCGGGTTGATGACGACGTCCCATCGGATGTCCTGTGAACAACCACGTCCCAGATCAAAGTAAATGCACGCATCCATGAGGGGGTGATGTGGCGGTGACGTCAAGCTGATGACGGTCCAACCCCGTCATCCTTCCCCTTGTCCTTGTTGGCAATAAAATCACTCGCATCCAGGTGAAGTTTTTCTATTCTTAAAATTGGCATAGATAACAATTGAGATTGATGCTACATTGGTTACTTTGCATTTAACTTCCAAGTGGTCTAGTCCATTTTCAGATGATTTCTACTAATAAACAACCTATCATAGCAATTTTCATGGACATAATCCAACTTTCTATGACTAAGAAAGTGAGCAGGGAATACGGTTTTTTAACTTTTAAGATCCATTGTCAAACCATATCTACTACGGATATTCTTAATGAATAGTTGTTAAATGGAAAAAACATCAACATAGATTCAAACATTTGTTTGTTCATTTTAAACATTTGAAATTAAAAGATTATTTGAAAATAAACAATTTTTAAAGTGCCATTTATTTTGCACTTATTATATATGTGTATAACCAAAACCTTGTTCAATAAATAGTCAAAACCATGAAAAAAAAATGGTTATGTACATAAATATTCTATTTTGAAGGGATGATTTTACAATAGAATGTGCAAAGAAAGCCATTGGCAAAGAACCTTTGATTGCACATTAAAGGACTCCAAAGATAATTTGTTGTCTACAAAGAAAGATGAGATCCCCTAGCCGCAACTTACGGATATCATTCATCTAAATGATTCAAAAAAATCTATAATTGACAATTAAAAGACTCCTCCCTTATAATTTATCCTTTAATCTTGGTTGGAAAACCTTCATGGAACATGTGGAAGGATTGTAGCCACCTAGCTTTATATACTAAATGCAATCAGAAAGGTTCCTTTGGAATCATCTTTACAAGGTCATTGCTACATGGAAAATTTCTTGTTCATTGATGGCTGAACTACATAGAAAATTTTCTATGTAGAAGGTTCTATTGAAAGGCTAAATAATATTGGCATGGTTTCCATAAACATATTCACTTGGAAGTCATTATTTTTTGGAGATAAAAATTTCTAGGTTTTCAATCTTGATTAAGCACATGACAATTAGTTAGGGTGGGGATTGTGTTTCATCTATGTAGATGTTGTAATAATATTCAATTTAACGATACATATGTTGATAAATATTTTCCTAGCTTGACAAACTGGCAATCAAAATTTAGGCTCAAGTGGCTTTGGGCCTTCAACATTACTACATGAAGGTTCCCAATTTTGATTCCATTCAACTCTATGATTTTGGTTTGGATTGCAATCAATATGTCTAAGTATAAAAGTAATACATGTCATATGGATTGGGATACACATTGTTAGATTTGAAGGATAGTAACACAGTAATAAATGTTGTATACGATGGAAACATAACATAGTATAGGTTGGGATATAAACCATTAAATTCAATGGTATATATCTCAACTTACACATAATTTATCACTGTATTGCTCAGTGCATAATGTGTATTGGTTTGTCAACATCCCATTAGGCCATTCCCTACATTATCTTCGCATAGTGTAAAATGCCAATGTTATGGTCTTTGTTTTTTTTTGTGCAAGACAAGATTACTAATATGGTATGGCCATTGGACATTATAAGTCCCCATACATTATTTTGGGTGATCTTTGACATGTCAAGATGTCAAATGGATGCTAAATGCATCCTTCATGGGGATCTATGGCATGCTAACTATAACATGTTTGGTAATGTTTTCTAAAAATATTCAAATTTTGAAGGGATTATATAGTTTGTAGAAACTTTTGGTGATTTTTAGGTAAATAAACATATCATATGTTGGACTAATCATATTTAGGAAAATAAAAAGCCTAGTGGTGAAGTTTTTCCCCTAATTTTTTCATGACTTCTAATGCACCAAGGTGAAGTTTTGCCCCTAAATTTTTCATGACTTCTAATGCACCAAGGCGACACACAAAGGTAAATGATCAAGAATGTCCTTGTATTTTCTCTTAGTGGCGATTCCATGACCCTTGGACATGATAAGTTCTCATGCATTGTTCTAGTGGTAACTCCATGGCCCTTGGACATGATAAATTCCCATGCATTGCTCTTTGTGATCTCTAACATGTCAAAGTGTCAAAAACATGCTAATGATGGGTGGAATCCTAGTAGTAGAAGAACATTCTAATGCACCAAGGCAACATGAGAAGGAAATGATGATGTTCCTTCACCTTCTATCTTGCAACTCCAAGCTTATAAGCCTTTACTTCTTGTGTTAACCATGATTTGGCTTGCCATACAATGCATTGAATTGCAAACTTTAGATTCAAACTTTAGGATCTTGTACGAATGTATTGTTTTGTATGCAAAAGGCAAATATCAATATAATATCAATTATATTTAGGCAACTAAGTCATTAGACATTTTTACTTATCACCTTATTTTGACTTTGTAGTGGTGACCCACTTAACATCCCTCTTTTTATAATATGTTGTACTCATTTATATTTCTATGTAATAGTTCGTTAGAAGCATGTTTCATAAGAAAAACAAGGGTTTAAAGATATTGTGATCGTTGTGGTTATGTTTTTTTCTAGAAAAAATATTTTTTTCATGTAGTTTAGAGGAAAAAATATGCTAATAAACCCCTTGAATAAAATTGGTTATTTCCTTTGTGAGCTCTTATCCAAGTATCCAAATGAAATGGGTACTCTATGATTGCCAATAGATGCTAATGGAGCTAGAATCTAATAAACACTAATTTTGGTCCTCATTTGAGTTTTTCTTGTATTTTTTTTGTTATATTATATTTTTCTACATCATTTTACAAACTTACAAGTTATGGAAATGAAATTACTCAATATGTGATAAAACACTTCATCTAATATATGGTCATTATGTCGTATGGAGTTATGTTTTCTCTTTATGCTGTTTCTAGTTATCTAAATGGTATGAATCAATATGTTTAGGATGAGTTCGCATGTCAAAGCACAATACACATGTCTACGGAATTCTTTAATCTATTTAGTATATCTTGTAAGTAGTCACTTGTGTTATTTCAATAACTTAGAGACATTATTCTTTATAAATTTCTGCCATCTATAATTTTTGCTTTGGAATCTTCAACATGGAGCATAATACTTTTAGAAAATACGATTTATTAAATAGAATTTATGCATATCCAAAAACACTTGTATTTTATAGACATATGGTGACCTTTATTCATACTAAGGACTCTAAAATTAAGGCCACATGCTTTCCACATAATAAAATTTGTATTAAATGTTAATATATTTGAAGCAGTTTTCTGCAACCATTTTATTTTATAAGAATAAAACTAACTACATAAGTGGTTGACCTACTATAAAAGCATGCAAGGCATGCCTTCATGCATTTCATGTAGAGAGTTTGATAATTTTCTAAGACTTCTCCCTGTATACAAACAAATTCTTATTGCTTATAAGAATGGTTCCATTTCTCCTAATCATGTTACATTTTGTCTCACTTATTATGCATTTCCCAATTTTGATAGGAATTTGAAATAATGTGAAATTTTGAGATGTAACTTGTAACAACTTTTTTGAAAATGAAGTTAGAAGTATGTCATATTATATCCATAATTTTGTACTGTCACAATAATATTTACATAAAACTATAGACAATATTTGAGTCTAGTAACTTTATATCATGAACCAAGCACCTACATCCAAGCATTTACATGGTATTTAGCTATTCCAACATAGTGTTTTTATTTTTGAAAATGAACAAAATGTCTACATAGCATGTATTAGTTCTCTCTATAAGGAAGGACTGTCTTATAAACTTAGTGATGCTTTAATTATGGATGTAAATTACGTGATTATAAAGTTGTATTAATTCTATGTAATATCCCAAATCCCGATATTTTCTAATTCTATGCAAATACACTGAAACAGCCAGGCATGCAAATTGCCATGCAAAATTCCCTATTTTATAGCTAAAATTAGGGTTAGGGTTTGTAGGATAGAATGAACACTTACCACTAATAAGCTGGCTGGAATGCTCCCGAGAGGATATGCATGCATCAAGCGCTGAATCGGAGATGACATGGTATCTTCTGCTTCTAGTGATACCTCAGCAACACGAACCCCAAATCAGCTTAGGGTGACGTTTTCAGTGAAGGAGGTGTCTGATGAAGCTGAGAATTTGCAGGATTGATAGTCTTCCCGTCCCAGAGAGAATTCCTGTCACATGCGGAAATTCTGAAGTCTCTAGGAAGGCTAGCGAATTGTTCCGGAGGTTCAGCTGCTCATGCTCCCCTGATCCTGAAATGGATGATAACTGCTCAGGATGAGCAAGACCGGATTTGATAACCGGGTATTGGAGTATGATATCGATGATGAGAATGGTGCCTGGATTTCAAAGGTAAATTGAGATCTGAAGACCGAGCGAATGATTTGGGCTTTCCAGCTGAAAACCCCTTACGACTGCACACGTGCCCCTGCAAACAATCTCTGATGGATACTGGATAACTGTGAATAAATTGAAGAGCGGATGGTGAACCTAGATGGCTTACCTTGGATGAGACTAGGGAAGATATCTCACTGCCGAAACCCCGTTAGTTGAAGACGTTGTCTCCAACCCCAACTGTTGTGGCCGCACGCTGTGCTGCTACTCAAGAGCTCCAAAATCAATAATCATCAAAAGTAAGTCTCATTTCACGTTATCTTCCTTTTATAACTTTCAACTGCGAAAACCCTAACTTTCACTTTAATTTTGAATTTGCAATTGACTTGCATGCATGTGCATGGAGACTTAAATGGGTGCATGCATCATTAAATAATGCTTAGATGCCATGCATGACGGTGGCCTTTGGCCCCGGTGGCCCTCTTTGACCTAATGGTGATAACATATTGATGCCCTAGATTTTCTGTAGATGGCATCAATTTTTAGTTGATTCCCTAACTGTCAGTAACCGCTCAAACCCACAGGAATCACATAGGTTAGCGGTTTTGGTTCTCAATGCCTAATCAGATGAGGACATTACAGTCCTCCCCACTTGAGATTGCTTGTCCTCAAGCAACTGCAAACTGGGATGCTGCAATACCTGTTCACCTTCCCATGTGGCATCTTCTGGCGGTAGTTCTTTCCATTGAACCAAGTATTCCCTAATTACCCGGTTCCTTAGTTTCCTTTCTCTAGTTTGTATGATCCATTCAGGAATCAATATCAGTAGTCCTTCATCATCTAAAGGAGGTAATTATGTTGATGGAGCAATGTGTTTCCCAAGGGTCTTTTTCAGGTTGGACACATGGAATACATTGTGAATTTTACTTTCTTGTGTTAGTTCTAGTTCATATGCCACCTCTCCCACCTTCCTGATTATTCTGTAGGGTCCATAGAAGCGAGGTTTTAATTTTTCTGCTTCTTTCTTCTTAAGTGAAGACTGTTTGTAAGGTTGGAGCCTTAAGTATAATAAATCCCCTACCTCAAAGCTCCGCTCAACCCTGTGTTTGTTTGCATATAACTTCTGCTGATTCTGGGCTGTCTGTAAGTTTTCCTTCAAGATTTTAAGAATATCCTGACTGTCCTGTATCCAATCATTTGCCTTAGGATCCCTACTGTCTCCGAATGCTAAATCTGCATAGTCCAAGGCCTCGTAGCCATATAATGCCTTAAAATGTGTCATCCTAATAGACATGTGATAAGTAGTATTGTAGCAGTACTCCCTTAAGTGTAGCCATTTAATCCAGGTTCGTTGCTGCCCTGTTACATAGTTCCTCATATATCCTTCAATCCACTTGTTGACAATTTCAGTTTGTCCATCGCTTTGGGGATGATAACTCGTGCTTGTAGCCAATTTGGTCCCCACTAATCTGAATAGTTCCTGCCATAAGGCACGTGTGAATCTACTATCATGATCACTGACAATGGTCTTAGGTAACCCGTGTAACTTGAAGACCTCTCTGAAGAATAACTCAGCTACTTTAGCTAAAGAGTAATCAGATGATATAGAAAAGAAATGTGCAAACTTGGTTAGTCTATCAACTACAACATATAAACAATCCCGCCCTTGGACCTTGGGCAATCCTGTAATGAAGTCCATGGAGACACTTTCCCACTTTTGTTCTGGAATTGGTAGTGGCTGAAGCAACGTTGCTGAATGGATGTTCTCAATCTTGTTCTGTTGACATATGATACATTCTCGTACGTGCTGCATAACTTCCCCTTTGAGGCCCTTCCATGAGAACCTCTCTCGGATCTGTCTGTAGGTCTTCAAGAAACCATGATGTCCTGATAATGGAGAGTCATGTGCTGCCTGTATGATCTTTTTCCTCAAAGTGGATTCTAGGACGAGGTATATCATGTTCTTGTAATAGATGATGTCATCGACAATCCTGTACCTATCATCCTGAATTTGTCCATCCAATAATTCACAAGCGAATTTATTTTTGGAGTATTCTACTAAGAGAAGTGCCCTCCAATCTGTGGATATACTCATCAGAGACAGTGAGGCGGGTTGCCTGGATAATGCATCAACTACTACATTATTCTTACATTTTACATACTCAATCTCGAAATTGTAGGCTTGTACTTTGCTGGCCCATTTCTTTTGGCGCTCATTCAATTCCTTCTGCTCCAAGAAATACTTGAGGCTCTTATGATCTGTTTTGATTTTGAACTTACTGCCCACCAGGTACTGTCTGAACTTCGTGAGAGCATGTAAGATGGCTAGCATTTCTTTGTTATATATGGAGTAGTGGCGCTCGTAGTTCTTCAATTTACGGCTCTCAAATGCAATAGGGTGATGATTTTGCATCAATACTGCTCCTAGCCCTTCCCCTGAGGCATTACATTCTACTACAAATGGTTGTGAGAAGTCTGGTAATGCTAAAACTGGACAAGAACTCATAATGACTTTCATCTCCTCGAAAGTTTTTTGTGCTAGTTCTATCTAGGTGAATGCGCCCTTCTTTGTGAGATCTGTGAGGGGTGCTGCAAATTGAGAGAATCCCTTAACATACCTTCGGTAATAAGTGCACAAACCTAAGAAAACTCTCAATTCTGTGACTGTTTTTGGCGCGGGCCAATCTCTGATAGCTCGGATTTTCGCCATGTCAACCTGTACTCCTATTTCACTGATTATGTGCCCTAGGTACAACATTTGTTTCATGCCAAATTCACACTTGGACATTTTCACATAAAGCGAGTGTTCTTCTAGAATGCTCAGTACTTCGTCCAGGTGTTTCAGATGCTCCTCCCACGTTTTGTTGTAAATTAGGATGTCATCAAAGAATACTAGTAAAAACTTACGTAGCTGAACTTTGAAGGTATGGTTCATGCACCACTGAAAAGTGGCTGGAGCATTGGTAAGTCCAAAATGCATAACCAAAAACTCATAGTGACCATAGTGACAACGAAAAGTTGTTTTGGAGATGTCTTGGTCCCTTACTCAGATCTGATGGTACCCCAAGCGAAGATCAATCTTGGAAAAGTATTTGGCACCCCGTAGCTCGTCCATGAGCTCATCAATTCTAGGGATGGGATACCTGTTCTTAACGGTATTTTTGTTGAGTGCTCGATAGTCGATGCACATTCGCAGTGTACCATCCTTCTTCTTGACCAAGACTACTGAAGATGCTAAGGGGCTAGAACTGTGCCGAATGTATCCAAGCTCCAGCAATTCTTTGATCGTTTTCTTGATCTCATCCTTGTATCTTTTGGGATGCCGATAAGGAGAGGTGATGACTGCCTGTGTCCCCTCCTCTAGCTCAATAATGTGTTCAAAACCTTGGTCCGACGGCCTACCTGATGTAAGGTCCCGAAATATCTTTTCGTGCTTCTGTAACAATGCCTGAATGTCACTTGGGTGTTGTGTGTTGGTTTCTGGGGGTTTCCTAAAGGTGACAAAACATTCTGCGGCCCATTCTATATCATCCTGTCTGAGTACTGCCTCCATTCTCTGTGAGGAGACCGGTTTTGGGGGATAAGTGTTCATGCCCCTCAAAACTACTCGTTTGTCATCTGGCCCCTGGAATTCCATTTCCATTGCCCGGTACTCTGTGGTGTATTTCCCTATTGAATAAAGCCACTGAACACCCAATACTACAGGAGTATCTGATACATCTACTACATAGAATGAATTTGTCATCTGATAGTTACCTAATGTGACATTCAATTTTGGAATCCAGTAGTTGCACTCCATGCTGGAGTTCCCAGCTACTGCTACAGTGAATCCTTCGAACTTCTCGGTCTGAATACCTCTCTTGGCTGCCCAAGCGGAGTCAATGAAATTGTGGGTTGCTCCCCCATCAATCAATACTCCTACTCTGTGACCCTGTACTACTCCTCTGACCCTGAGAGTATGGAATCTTGGTACTCGAGATAATGTAGCAATGACTCCCTCTGGTGTATCACCCTGGACTGATTCTTCCTCAGCTGCCCGTAGTTCTTATGTGGCTTCCTGCTCATAGTCCTCCTCATCACTGTCTGAATACACTTCGATGTAGTGAGCCTTCGCCTTCCCTGCACACCTGTGTCCTGCCACCCATGGTTCCTGACAAGTGAAACATAGTTTCTTCCTCCTCAAGTCTTTTCTAGTGTCCTCATCTAACCATGTTTTCTTGGGAACATCCTGCTGGAAAGGTTTCTTGTCCTTGTCCCTAACAGGAAAGTTGGTTTTGAGCGAGAACCTGTTCTTTGGGACTGAATCCTGTAGATCTATGGCTTTGCTAATGGCATCCTGCAGAGTGGGGGGTTTGTAGGCTTTCACCCATCCTTGTAGTGGCTCTGTTAGGGCCTCAGTAAATAACATAGTCAACCTGGTCTCTGACACATCTGTTACCATGACTGCTATCCTCTAGAATTCTGAGATGAAGGCTTCTGCACTACCTGCCTGTTTGAGTTGAGCCAACTCCCTGAAATGTATCTCTGGATCCTTCCTGTCAAACCGCTCCATGAGCTTCTGTTTGAACTCACCGTGGGAGTGTATGGTGTTGTGACCCAATGTCACCAATCCGTGGTACCACCACTCGTGAGCCTCTCCATCCAGGTGGAGTGTAGCCAATTTAATGGCATATGTCTCTGTCATGGGATTGAGTTGGAAATAGGTATCCAACTTTTGAACCCATATCCTCGCTGAACCTCTGCGAGTCCCATCAAAGTTTGGGATGGTCAACCTGCCCAAGGTCTTCTACAACTCATAGTTGTGATTGAATCCCTTGTTGAAATTCCTGGGCCTGTTCCTACTCTTCATGTTGCAAAAATCCGAGAAAGACATGGTAGCATGAAACTCATCCCCTAAGTCCCTATATTCCTGCAAATAAGCCCCAAAAGGTTCGCTAGGGTCTACCTACATGACTGGACCACCTACTGCATCTGCCAAGAAGCGAGGCATAGTAGGCTTGTTGGAAAGTCTGTTATATATGTGTGGTGTATTCTGTATATTGGTGTACGCAACCTTTCCACTGCTGCTTGTAGATCCTTGATCTATCGGTGAGGGAGGTGTACTGTTGTTACCTATTTCTGGTTTCGCAGATAATCTGTTGATTGCATTGAGTACATCTTTTTGCCCTTTGGCTAAGTCTTGCAATGCAGATACTAAGTTGCGAAACTCCATCCTGTCCTCCTCTTCTCCCGTTCCCTTTCCCTTGTCAGAGTGTATACCTGTTTTTTCCATGTCTGAGCTGATATCCTCTAGTTTGATATCCTCAAAGTTCCCTGTGTATCTACTCCTTCTTTTCTTATAGGTTACAAAAGGGTCTCCTTCTGTATTCATCTATTTCTCATTTCTTAAGCCCACAGTTGGCCAAGAAGATAGCTCTGATACCACTGTAATATCCCAAATCCCGATATTTTCTAATTCTATGCAAATATACTGAAACAACCGGGCATGCAAACTGCCATGCAAAATTCCCTATTTTATAGCTAAAATTAAGGTTAGGGTTTGTAGGATAGAATGAACACTTACCACTGATAAGCTGGCTGGAATGCTCCTGAGAGGATATGCATGCATCAAGAGCTGGATTGGAGATGACCTGGTATCTTCTACTTCTGGTGATACCCCAGCAGCACAAACCCCAAATCAGCTAAGGGTGAAGTTCTCAGTGAAGGAGGTGTTCGATGAAGCTGAGAATTTGCAGGATTGATAGTCTTCTTGTGCCGGAGAGAATGCCTGTCACATGCGGAAATTCTGAAGTCTCTAGGCAGGCTAGCAAATTGTTCTGGAGGTTCAGTTGCTCGCGCCCCCCTTATCCCGAAATGGATGATAACTGCTCAGGATGAGCAAGATCAGATTTGATAATCACCGGGTACTAGAGTATTATACCAATGATGAGAATGGTGCCTGGGTTTTGAAGGTAAACTGAGATTTGAAGACCTAGCGAATGATTTGGACTTTCCAGCTGAAAACCCCTTACGGCTGCACACGTGCCCCTGCAAACAATCTCTGATGGATACTGGATAATTGTGAATAAATTGAAGAGCGGATGGTGAACCTGGATGGCTTACCCTGGATGAGACTAGGGCAGATATCTCACTGCCGAAACCCCGTTAGTTGAAGACGTCGTCTCCAACCCCAACTGCTGTGTCCGCACGCTCTGCTGCTACTCAAGAGCTCCAAAATCAATAATCATCAAAAGTAAGTCTCCTTTCACTTTATCTTCATTTTATAACTTTCAACTGCGAAAACCCTAACTTTTGACCTAATTAGGTCACTTTAATTTCTAATTTGCAGTTGACTTGCATGCATGCGCATGGAGACTTAAATGGGTGCATGCATCATTAAATAATGCTTAGATGTCATGCATGACGGTGGCCTTTGGCCCCAGTGGCCCTCTTTGACCTAATGGTGATAACATGTTGATGCCTTAGATTTTCTGTAGATGGCATCAGTCTTTAGTTGATTCCCTAATTGTCAGTAACCGCTCGAACCCACAGGAATCACATAGGTTAGTGGTTTTGGTCCTCAATGCCTAATCAGATGAGGACATTACATTCTACCTTTATACTAAAATCAATCTCTATGTTGGATTAAGGTATATCATACCCTTAATTGGTTATTGACTTCAAAACTCACAAAGTTATTTTATATGTACAACTACTTCATGGAGGTACCATGAATTTTACAAATAGCAACTTCAAAGGTCATTGCATTAAGGCACCATACCTTTTAGTGAGTTACCACCTTCCACGATGACAAGGTTATTTAATATATATTGATTATACTGGATTAACAACATTTTCCATCGGGTTCCACCTTAAGGTTCACAATAGTATTAATTGTACTCATACACTCTACATTTCAGTGGTCATTGTTGAGGAGACTAATTGAGAACATAGTAGGGTTTCAAGGAGACTATTTGATAAGGCGAGAATAGGATCATACCCTTTGACAACACTTTTCTTCCCTAGCAAGTGAATATCATGTTTTCATTTCATTTCACATAATATGAAAAGTCTCTTTAATTTTTTAGTTAGTCTATTTAGTTTAATAATTGCAAATTTGCCAAAACACTTTTATACTCAACGCTGCTTCCACTTGAAATATGAATTGCAAATTTGTCAACGCACTTTTATACACAACACTGGTTCCACTTAAAATATGAATTGCAACGGGGAATTGGGAGAAGCATCCTCGAGGAGATTAAATGGTTCATCATGTAACACTATTTTAAGTATCTTCTCGAAAAACTTCTTTCATATTGGGCTCTCTACTCTGTTTTTCAATTGCAATTAATTCACATCTGGAATAGTGCTCCATACATTTTTACATGAAACAAGGACTTCATGCCTTTCTTGAACCACTGTTACTTTCTTCATTGTAAAGGGCCGACCATGCCCACCCAATTAAACAAATTGAACCTTAGAAGCCTTGAGGTGAGACTCAGATGCTCTTTTTAGTCTGTGATCTTAGGCTTGTATTGGACATGACTGTTTACATGAGTTCTTCGAGCATTTGAAGCCTCTTAACACAATACTTGATTCTGCTTCTTTTACAGGTTCTCCCACAGGCCTGGTCTCAAATTTTATACCAGATCAGTTTGAGGAGTAAAAACAGGTGTTTCAATGGGGAAAACAATTATTTTAGTCAAATTTAATCTAGGAATGGCATGGGAAAAAAAGATGTCCACAGGAAGATTCATAGCCTGCATATGAATGCTATGTGATTTAGGAGTTATGAAATATATAGTCATCTTGCCATGTTAAAGTGTTGTTTGACCAATTTCAAGGTCTTCTAAGATGAAATCAAATTGATTTGACGTCACAAGTGATGACATCCACTAAGCTTTGAGAATAACTACAAATCTAGTATACATGGTTATTTATGGGGCTTACAATTGCTTTCTTATCACCTCCAACTCTCGTGAAATCCATATAACATTGTGAACACATAAAAATCCATAATCGTGTTGTGTAAGAAAGGGACTCACCTTTTATATTTCATTCATGTCATGGTTCCTCAAAAACTGGAATTCTCTCATTAAGTCATTAAGATGTGGCTTTCTATGTATGAACAAAGTTTGTGGCACTTAGAACGTTGTTTCAGAGATTAATTATTTAATCCAAATGCAGAACGTTGTTTCACAGATTAATAGTTCAATCCAAATGCAGCATCATTCAACGACACCTTTTACCATTCAAAGAATGGTGTCATTTCACTAAAAGAATTGCGAGAACCAACAAAGAACAAAAGAATTCAAAGAAAGATTCTAACATTAAATTGATTCTTCTTTGCATCTACTTATCTGTTCTTGCATGCAATTTATAACATAGCTTTCTTCTTGGACATCTTCAGTATAATCCTTTGGATGAGCATACTCTAATGTCAAAGGGCAGTTGTTGGTAATACCAAAATGCAGACTGCTAAGGAAGAAACCTATGAGCTAAATCTCACTAATGTCTGCACTTCCCCACTCCGAACATATACCCACTTTTATGCAATGAAAGCCAGATAATTAATGAAATGTTGAAACTATTCAAACTGAAGTTAGGATGAGATAAGCCACTTATCTGGATCATCAGTTTAGCAGAGGTTATGTAAAATACATTGAACTAAGGTATGCAACCTTTATACCAAAGAAGCAAGTTCATCGTAAGTCCAAACAAGATACATTTAGCTTATAGCTTGCTTAAGAAGTACATTTTTCTCCCATAGAAACCATGGTAATGGTGCTCTTATAATGACCAATAGAGGAATATACCTGAATCTAGCACATGTTAAATAGAAAGGTTTAGTGTCCACTATTGACCACGTTAAGAGGAGACAAATTGTCTCTTTCGGAATATTTCTATAGACTCTCATCAATGTTTAATATATCAACAGTACAATTTTTGAGGGCGACGATGGCATTTGGATGATCAAGCCACATTATAAGATATTCACAACACAAAATGCTGCCCCAGAAAGCGAATGAGCAGGTCAATTCTGAATATTCAATAGATTTCAAGTCCTTTCAGGAAAAGGAAAATGAAATTATATGAAACAGGATAAGGCAGACAGCTCTACCAATATGTACGAAGAAGGCCTAGAGGTTCAATGCCATCCCTTCCCAGGAACTATTCCACATACACAAAACAGGCTCTAACTTGAAAGGCAGATGTATCCACTGCCCAGTAAAAAGGAACCTGCAGTTCTGTGATGTTGGGGAGCTTGCTTTACCATGGCTTTCATTTTCAAAACTAACTATAAGAAAATCATTCAGAAACCAATAGCCAAAGTGTTAAAAGAGATGAAATTGCAATCAACACCCAACTCAAGAAGGCCATTGCAGCAGAAAGTTGATATCTCCGGCAATGCACTTGATCACAAGACTTCATGTCACTATCAAAAAGAACAGTTATTCCTGCTGTTGAGCAGGCTCCTGCAAGTGACAATGTTGCAGTGACCTGTGTTTACCCACATCTAGTCCCGTTAATGTCTTAGGAAATTGCCTTTCAGAAAGCACGGTGTATGTGTTCCTCTCTCTCTCTCTCTATATATATATATATATAGAGAGAGAGAGAGAGAGAGTGTTAAAAGTTTATATAAGCACAGAATAAATAGACAGAAAAAAATCTGCTTACCCAATCTCCCACCACAAACAAGCTCAGCAAAATCGAATTACGAAGGCCTCTCTTTATAAGCAATGCATAGACATCAAGAGTAGCTAATACAAAGCTCCACAGAAATTGTAAGGCCATTGCTGCAGCCAAAAAACTGTAAAAAAAAATCAATCCAACATAGTTATATAAATCATTTAATGACCCATGAGAAAAAATGAGAATTAAATTGAAAATTATGACTTGAAAACAACAAAATTTGATATCTTCCATTGCAATCATCTGTGGGAATTCAAAGTATCGTGTTCTTAAAAAATCCACATGATGAAATATGTAAGAATGCAAAAAGGGCAGAGTAAGATGAAACTACATACAACAAAACTCGAAACTATCTAGAAGAGACAGTACTAACTTTGATTATTGTGGATTTAAGCCATAAATGAAAATACAGTAACCTTAGTTTGTATGTAACCATAAAGTTATAAACATATTTACTGAAGTAGCATAAGTTCGATTGATTCAGATGCTTTAGAAGGTAACCATAACTAAGTATGGTATGGAGTTATGGCCATATCACCTTCTTATTTAAGATGTCATACGAGTCTAAGGTCCTAATAATAGGCTATAAATACCATCATGGGAGTGCCATTCTGTGTGCTTGAGACTGGATCTCATCCTGGACAGAAGATCTGTGCACGTCTTTTATTGCATTTATGTGAAATGTGGTTGTTATCGTAGTAGCTTCCCAAAAGGCCAAACTAATGGTAATAAAGACAATTCATTGCACTCGGCATAAAAAAAACTGGAAAATTGAAATCACCAAGAATTTTCATTTTTCTTGCAGTACAGGCAGCTATATCAAAATTTACAACATTGACATGTAGATCATATAAAGTCACCAATGATATACCTTGGGCCCAAATTGAAGGAAAAACAAACAGCCAAAGTTGTAAAAATTCAGTAACAGAAAGAAAATGTAGATGTATAGATGTAAAATGCATAAAGAGTGTATAACAGGAAGGTAGATGTATTTTAAAATTGCACTTAATTTGCTTTTTAACATGTATTTCTATTGAGTTCATCTGTATATCCCAGTGGGATATCATTGTAAAGTTTGGAGAGTTGGAGTATAACAAAGAATTGTTGGCCCCTTTTGCTGCCATATTTGTTACTTACTCCTTTTCTTGTGTTATCTATGTGCATGTGTATATTTATATTTCTTTTGTATGCATTGATTTGCATGCTTATGAATGCATCTTATGTTCTAGTTTATACCTTTATAATGTAGAATGCAACTAATAAATGAATGTATAAAATAAATTGTACTTTATCTAGAATACAACATTAGTTCCATTACCGATGGTACGAACATCCAAGATGAAGATGGTGTCGTATATGAATGCATCTTACTAAACGTAGAAAACAACTAATACATGAATGCATAAAATATATTGTACTTCTATCTAGAATACAACATTAGTTCCATTGTCGATTGTATGAATATCCAAGATGAAGAAGTAAATCAGAAAAGTAAAGAAAAGCATGTCGAAGGTGTTGGAGAAGGAAATCTTGAGCTAGTGGAAAAGAAAGATCAAGAATAAATGAGAAATTACTTCAAATAAGCAATCTATTTATTGTACGAGGATGAGATTTTTCATAGAAATTCATGAAAAGTTCTTGGTGTCGGTACGAGCGGATCAAGAAACTTTTGGAGCAAAGAATTAATAAGCAATTTGTTGAATTTTTAGCATTAGCATGAATACTTTAAAAATTTGCAGACTAACATAAACAAATGACAAGTGCAGTAAACAACATCAATCACATCAACACATTGAACACAAGATTTTTCACTAGGGAAACCTTTAAAGGACAAAAACCCCAAAAGAATTAGTAATTCATCTTGTAAATGAGATGACTGAGATTTTTCCAAAGATCCACAAACCCTAACTGGGTTATACCACAATTACACAGAAGATGAGTTTTTCCAAAAACGCCAAAAATGGTTTTTTACCAAGTTAGGGCTTTCTGCCCTAACTTTCTCTCTCCTGGCCAAAAATAGCAAGGCTGCCCAGATTGTATGACTGTCCGTACTACTGTTGCCCACTTCCCTGTACCTGTTTGTACCTTCCCAACTGCCCAAAATTTTCCTGCCTGCTGCCCGGACTTTACCTACCCAATGGTTGACCTGCCTTGCTATGCTGCCTGCAGCCTAATCTCTACCCGGATTTGCTGCTAGGCTGCTATACTGCTGCCCAGAGGGCAAACAGACCCAACCAGGGACCTTTAGGGCTGGCCCGTAGGCTGCCAGGAGGTCTGTACAGACTCGACAGCCCTACGGGCTGCTGCAAGACCCTCACGGGTATGCCCACAGGCTGCCTAGAGGTCTGTGCAGTAGGCTCGGAACCCTCACGGGTTCCTGCTGTGGGCAGCCCGAGGGTTCGGGAGAGGATTCGACCCTAGGAGAGGGCTGCCCGAATGATGAGGAAGAGGGTTGTGCCCTCACAGTTGCTGCCCGGATGAAGAGAGGGACAACTTGTGAAGATTAGGGTTGCTCGTAAACCCTTGAAGATGCCTTACAGTGAATTGGGTGTTGCCCGTGAGAAGAAGGAAGAGGAGAGAGAGTTAAACTCTAGCTCACCAAACTGATAAGAACTTGCAGCTGATAAAACCTTAGCTTAGGGTTTGTAAAAAAAACAAGTGTGAATTCCCTAGCTAGACTCATCCATGCTAGGGCATCACATCAAACTTCCTTTCCTTCAGTCACCTGTGCAATCTTCAGTTTGGAGCAGTTGTACCTGTGAGAGCAAGTGTGTGTAATAATGAAATGGATTGATCTTCCTTTATATCCTTTGAGTCACCTGTAAGTGGACCAAAATTAGAAAGATCAACATATTAATATTTTATTATTTTATAATTTTGACTTTTGCCTTTAGTGGTACTAAAGGTCTTTTTGCACTTTCACTTTTACACCTTAGTGGTACTAAGGGTCTTTATGTATTTTTGACTTTTGCTTTAGTCTTCTTCAAGTGCCCCTATGGTCAAAACATGTGGTCAAGGTGGTATTTCATCACCACTCAAAGTACATCATCATAAACATACAGAATTACTAATGCTTTTATCTCACACTCTATGTGACACCAAGATCGAGTACTAAGTTGTCTTAACCAAGGATAGCTAAGCCTTGGAGAAGATCGCAAAGCCCACTAATCAACGGTCAGAGTGTCACACATGCCTAGACCCGGTCTAGGGCTTATACTGTCTTCCTGGTAACAGGCCAGGTGCCTCAGCTATAGGCTGCAAAATTTGACAATAGGTCAAATACTTGGTAACAGACCAAGCGCCTCCATTTTCTCGGAGAATGGCCCTCAGCCCCGAGCCGAGTTCCTAGTTCCGCACTAGGTGAATTCTTGGTAACTGACCAGGTGCCTCCATTCAAAAGAATGGCTACTCAGATCTAAGTTGAGTCTACCAGTGCTAGACTGGTTCCACATCGGGGTCCCAGACCAGATGTCACCATTCAACAGAATGGTCACTCAACTCAAGGTTGAGTACCCCCAGTGCAGGACTGGGTCCATATCGTGGTCCCGGACCAGATATCATCAATCGACAGAATGATCACTCATCTCTAGGTTGAGTCCACACCGTGGTCCTGGACCAGGTGTCCCCATTCTCCTAAGAGAATGGCTCTCAATGCTGCTCAAAAAAATCAACACAATTTTGATCACAAGACCCTGTTGTCAAAGATTTTTAACTTCGGCAAAACGAATATCAACAACTTGTTAAAAAAAATGTTGGGATAGTATTTATTTGGCTACATAATTGTTGTACTTAGCACTAATTAGAGTTTATGGTAATTCTTGTTTAGAGATTTTAGGGGCTAGTTGTGAACAGCACAATAACAAAGCAAAGAAAGAGGTCATTTTCATTTTCCAAGGTGTGTTTTTTCATGATTTACCCCACACTGAAAAGTTGAATCAATATGGTTTATAAAGAAAGGATGAAATTGAACACACATTAAACATCTAGTGGACTACGAGGAGGGGTTCATTTGAAAGACTGAAATAAAGTTGGATAATGATCAAGTGATTGTAGGATTATTTCACCTATGCTTTTTATTTGAAAACTGAAAGAAAGAAAGATATCTTGAAAAGAAGGGTTTGAAAGGCCAAATGTTCCATTTTTTGTTGCATTTTTTTTTAAGCATTGTTTTCTTTGAGACTGTAACTGGCAAAAAAGGTGAACCTTGTTTAGTAAAAGGGGTCTACAAATTACCCTTGATTTCTCTTTGAAAAGGGAAGTACTACTTGTAATCGTGTAGTGATGCACCTCCAATATCAAATTAATAGAAGATATAGTCTTTTGGTGGTGGTTGAGTCCCTGCTTTTGGGACATGGGGTTTTCATCTTGGGTGGAAGTGGGGAACTTATGTTGTTATTTTGTTCCATTCTCTCCCTCTCCGATTTATATCTTGCTTCTAAATGGTGATGAGCAATATTGTGTTCACTTAGGCAAATGGAACAAACTATGCTTATAGGAGTTGTAGAACGAAACCCATACTCATCTTCTATATAATTATGGGAACCTGTAACTGATGGGCATCGGGTATTATAAACCCATTGTTGAACAATTTAAAACTTTACAAAATAATGGAAAGAAAATACTAAAAGAAACTGAAAATAAAGAAAATGAATTTCTTTCGCTCATAGGAATTGCAAATGATGAAGCCATATTTCCAAGGATTAATGCTGCAGAATCTTCTAATGAAGCATGGAATATTTAAAAAAGGTACATATAAAGGTGTTCAACAAATATGCTGCAAACTTTTATGAAGAAAAAGTTAAAACTGAAAATGCAAAGATAGCAATGAGTCTGTGAAAGTTTATATCACTAAAATGTAAGATCCCATAAATTAAATAACTTCTTTGAGTGAAGATATTTCAGAAAGAAATTGAGAAACATTTGAGGAGTCTTGTCACTAAATTTGAAATGGGTGCCAATAGTATTTAAGTCTCTGGAGTCCAAAGATCCAAGTACAAAACAAATTGCAGAACTAAGCAGTCATTTGTTATTTATTAAATGAAAAAGCAACAAATGATCGAATGGAAATGCTTTTTCCAACAATATAAAAAAAATTATAAGCATCTAAATGGATGGTATCAGAAAAATTCACAAACTTTTCAACAACCTCATATTCTTATGGAAATGCATCCACATCGAGAGATAGAGAAAAAGTCCAAGTCAGATTTTCAAAGAAAGAGATAGAGAAGGATCTCATGGAAGAGGAAGAGGAAAATGAGGGTCTAGAGGAAGATTAATGTGGTGTTATTATTTTAATTGATTCAGCCATCTTGAGAGGGATCGTAGATCTAAAATGCATGATTTTGGAAATAAAGGTGCTAATATTGTTGTTGCAAAAACCAAAATTGAGAAGTTATTTATAACAAGATTAATGGTGCACAATGAAGAAAATGAGGCTTAGTATATTGATTCAAGATGTTCAACTTGATATCCAGGGAGTTGTTCATAAATACATATGATGGTTATTTTGGTAAAGCAATATTTGGAGGTGACAATGCATCACCAGAAGTAAAACGAAAAATTATTGTTATTTTTCCAAAAGTGAATGGTAACAATTTTTTTAATGACGACACATTGTCAACATCAACCCTTGATGAACCTACTGAAAGATTTAAAAGTTTTTTGTAAAAATAGTTCTTATATTCACATAAATATATTTATATATAAAAAGGGAAAACATATAGAGGAAGGGTACCTGTATATACAATGGTATTTAAATCCTCTTCCTCAAAGCAACAAGAACATAAATAAAATCCGAAATCTAACTATTTCAGCAGAAATTCTTTTGCCAACAGATGCATACCTACCTCTTCTTTCCACATATGACATAAGGTAGAAAAATGTCAGTTTAATTAATATTATGGCCATTACTAGTAAAGGGGTTTATATTTAATAACTAAAAAGTATATTAAAAAGTGCTTTAAGTTAATAAATGAAGTTAAATTGGAAAACCATTATGTAACCTCTTTCTTTCTTCTCTCATATTAATGAAAGAAAACCTATTCTATGTAATGCACAAAATATTTGATAGTTCTCTTCCCTATTGTGCACTATTCTCTCTCTTCTAGTTAATTTTCTTGATATGGTATTAGAGCTAGGTTGTGAAATCTACATGCACTGTTCTCTCTCATTTAGTTTATTTTCTTGATATAATACTAGAGCTTCGTTGTGAAATCTAGGCTGAAAGCAAGCGAAGGCCCTAGGGAATGGAATGACTTGTCCAGTGATGGTCCGAGGAATTGCATTAAAGATCAAAGAGAAGAGGAGGATGTAAGTTGCGGAGTCCATACAATTTTTTTAAGAGCCACACGTGTGAAAGGGACATACAAATCGGGTCTTTTGCAGAGCCGTATGGACGAGTTGCAGACAGGGAGTACGGAAATTTGCAACAGTATGGACGAGAATTTTGATTGCAAACATAATTTTGTAGATCTGTATGGACCAGTTGAAGAAAGGCCGTGCAAGAATTTTGGACGTATATAATTTGTAGCGTCGTAAATTGTGCCAGCTACCGTAAGGATTCGCAGAGTGGCCATATGATTTTAGTACGAATTAATTAATTAATTTTGGGTTTTTTCCTGGAGTGTGCTGTACAGATTGTACGAATTGCTGTACAAGATGAATTTCAGCTGCAACCTTGTTTTTCCAACCGTCGTTTTTCTATCCTGAGCTGCTGATTTTTCTAATACAGAATCGTATGTTTCATCCGTATGGAAGTGTACAGAACATTTATTCAGGCAACCAACTTTTTTAATTGTTGTACGGGTTCCATACAGTACAACCCACTTTTTAAACAAACTGTATGGACTTAATCAGAATTTTTTTGTTTTTTTTGTTTTTGGTAATTTTGTCGCACCAAGGTTATGATCTTCAATGAGTTGAAGAAGGTACTGTTAGATTATCATTTTTTTAGGTGAGCATATTGAGGGGAGGAGATTGAGATCACTAGCACCTATACTTAATTAGGGGTACAATTCTCAAGGCCTCGTTTCAGTATGGGGCATGCCATTCAACCCCGAGTCAACAAGGATTATGGATCCTTAGCCCTTCTCAAGAGATAGTGTTTCCAACACCATTTTCAAGACCTATCATCCAAGATGTCTCTCATGAGCACGCTTAGTTGGCCCACAATTCTTTATGGTTTAGAGGTTTGGGGGAGCTTGTTTGCTGGAGTCTGATTGGGCCCTGCTACCCCTCTATTTTGCATGGGTATCCAAGGGATAAATTTTGAGGCCATTTTCAAGCCAGCAGCAAACCTGAGCATACTTTGAGCAGTTCTGAACATTTCTGGGTATGATCAAGAACTGTATTATCCTCCTGAGCAATAGAGCAGAGATCATCTAAGGTCTGGGACATTTCTGTGGGTCAAGCATTGATTCTGGGCAGTCTTGGAAGGAATATAAGTGGAAAAGAGGGCTTGAAAATCAGTTCTGAGTATGAACAGCAGCAAAGGAAGCAATATGTCAAGATCTGGGAGGTTTTTGAGGAATTATGAGCACAATTCCCACCATAACTCAGCAGTAGAAGTAAATTGGGCACTTCTTAGTCCTCAAAAAGCCTCAACCTCTGTTCTGGGCATCTTTTGGGTTCATTTTAGACCCTAGATATCAATTCTGAGCAGATCTGTGGTACATTTCAGGCCTCAAAAGGCAGTTCTGGGCATATATGAGACTAAAACAACCATAAAATAGCAATCTGAGCGGTTTTCAGTCACTAAGCTGCAGGGATGGTAAAAGGGCATGGAAATCGGCCCTAGAAGAAGTTTTGGGAGTCATACAGTCCTATAGCAGCAATGTGGACCCTTGCAGCAGCCCTAACCTTCAATTTAGGGTAACATGGCCCTTAAAACACAAATCTGGGCATGCTAGCAGCTGTAAACAGCTTCAAAAGACAAATCTGGGCACATAAAAGCCTTAACTCTCAAATCTCAAATCTGGGCACTCTGCATCTAACAGATCTGTTCCACCCACTTTTGGGCATGTCTAACCTCAAACAGCAGCTTCTAACAGCAACAAGGAGCCCATATCCTAATCTAGGAAAGGAAAGGAATGAAGGCTATATAGCAAGAAAGCTTTGTTTCTAGGGCATTGTCTCACCCAATATTAGCAGGAGGATTTATTTCCAGCTCTAGATACAAATTTGAAGTGATGCAGCCCTAAACTAACCACCTGTAGCAACATCTAGAAGAAGCATTACTTCATTCTAGGGAGACGTCCAACATTGTTATGGAAGGATACTAGTCTTTTATATGCCATTGATGAGAGATATTATATGCTTGGAGGTTACTTATGGAGACGGACCACTTAGAAGTTTGTTCACATGGTTCATACCCTATTTTATGAAGGACGACTTTGTATTTCGAGGTTCCTTTATAGAGTGAGGTTTTTGCACTTGGGTGGCATCTAGGGCCTTCTATGCATGCCTTGTGGGAATCGTCTTTTGAAGAGAACTTCCTTGGATATTGAGTAGTGGACAACCCTTGTTGCTTGGAGATTAATTCATGAGCTAGCATCCACTTGAAGCTTTCTAGATGGGACCATCCCCTTGGACGTTTCTGTATTTAAAGATATCTTGGTTGCTTGTGGACATATGGAGAATCTACCTTGAAAGGGCCTTTGGAGGCCATGTGGCATCATCTTGTCATTTGTTTCCTTGCTTGATGGAGGAGCCCCCTCATTTTGGGCCCTTATGTATCTTTTGTATTGTACATGTGGATTTGACCACTTTATTTTATTGCTTTGTTAGGATTTTGGTAGAAGTAAGTGGGGCTTTTGTATTATTTTACCCTGGCCTAGGCTAGACCTAAAGAAATAATGACAGTTTATTGTAAAGGAATTAGCTCCTTCTATATAAAGAAAGCTACTTTCTCATATGAACTCATGGTTGGATTTTGAGAGCTCTCTCTTTCTCTTGTGAAGCCTAATTGCCATTCTTTTATGGAGCATTCTTGTAGTATGAAGGATTTCTTCTCTTGACTTCTATTGGTGGCTTAATCTTTGAAGTACACATTTTGGCATTGTAAGATCTATTTATCTACTCCATTAGAAGGGTAGTGTTACTCCATTGGTATATCATACTTTAGCTTTGTAGGTTGATTGAAGTATTTGGCATCCATAGGAAGGGTACTTGTCAATTTTGCATAGGCTAAAGGTGAGCTCGATAGATGGGTTGAATGTGTAAGCTTAAATGCTACTCTTCCTTGGTGAACTTGCAAGAAGTTTCAATTTTTGGGGTAGGAATTTGGCATGCTTTTGCAGGGGTTTTGGTCAAACATATACAAGCAAGGCCCAAGGGGGGATTATCTTGAGACTTCATTTTTCCCTAGGAATTGGGATTTCTATAGCATAGGTATCAGGTTTAAGGTGAAATAGAAGAGAGGCTTTAGCAAAACATGTGGTAGTAGTATAGGTTAATAACATGGTGATGGGTGGACCAAGCCTAGTGCAAAATCCATTGGGAAAGGAGTAAAGGATAACAATGAGAGGGAACTATCATATGTGATTGTGTAGCCCTAATCAAGGAGAAGCACCATCTTATCTTTCTGCCCTAAACAACATAAATCACTTTTGGAGGAATCCTAATCAAGGAAGAACTCCAAATATGCATGAGGGTGAGCCTACTATTGAGAAATATAAATTTCAACAAAGAAGAAGATACAAAGATGTATTTTTCAATATTAGACACAAGGAATTTAAAGGGGAAATAAGCCACAATTAAATTTCCTCTTAACAATTGCACGATTTTCTTGATGAGGAATTTTGTTACGTACGTTATAGCCCTTCATGACATATTTGATGCAAAAGATTTCAGCCTTTAGTATTCAACAAATCAAATAAATTAAAACACATTATACCTCACACAAAGTAGTCCTTACCTTCCACTGCCTTTTAACATCCTCAACAAAAATCTCTAAAGAGAGAGGTTCCCAAATCCAACCATAAGAATGAATGAGGAAGGGATACTCTTTATATAGAGTCTAGCTCAATTTCCTTCACAATATAATAATTAATTGTTTTCCTCGATCCACAATTTTCTCAACAACCTTTTCTAATAGCAAAAGGTGGTTAGATCCACTTTTCCTCGAAGGAAAACAAATAAAATAAGGCTCTCATGTAAGTAACTTCATGAGGAGACACCAAAATCCAACCAATAGAGGGTTGGTGTGGCCTAGGCCAGATGGGATCCCTAGGTGATTTTGACTGCTTAGATGCCCCTGTGTCATGGTTTCTTAGACCAAATGCCACTCTCGCAAGTCAGGGAGATTCTAGCAAATAAAAAAAAATACCTTCATGAGAAAAATCAATAAATTAATAAACAATGAACTTAGTTAGAAACATTGACCATGAAATGATAAATAAATCCCTCCAAAAGTGTGCATATCAAGAGAGATAGTCCCTATGTGTGCAAGGATCCAAGGTGGACGAATTGAGATTTGATTAAGCAAGAAACTTCACCAAGAAACATTCTCCAAAGAATGATGAATTACTCCTCCACAAGTGTGCCCCTCAAGAATATAATATTCCCATGTGTGAGTCAAGGATTCATAGGAGGGTGAATTAGGTTTTTACCCAAGCAAATCCATTATGTGTCATGTCCTTCAAAAAATGTGCAACAAATCTTTCTAGAGACACGTGTGGCTTCCTCCATAACCAATTCTTTTAGCACTGCTTTCAATGTATAACAATCTTGTTTCTTGTAACATGTGTGATGCTTCATAACTAATTCTTTAGCACATCATTCAAAGTGTAAAAATTTTCCACAGGTGTGAGATAGATCAACCTTTGTAACAACCTTTGAAACAAGTGCATGAGCAACAACCTTGACCAAGCGTCCTTAAAGAATGTGCCATAATAAACTCCTTGACCTAGCCAATAATAAAATAATCTGAGTAGGAGATGCAACCTTGATAAGTGTGCAGTGCTAACCACCTTGACCAAGCCAATGACCAACAAGAGAGTGCCTTTGAAGAATGTGCCAAGTTTGTTAGATCTTCCTTCAATAAATAATAAAATAACCTCCAAGAAGAGTGCATAGTAGAGAAGAGTGCCAAAGAGGTTAAATCCATCAAATAATGAGCCAAAACAATGAGTTGATTTACCAAACCAAGTGTTGTTTCTCCCAAAACCATAAGCATGCAAGAATGCGCCCCCTAGNCAAAGAGGTTAAATCCATCAAATAATGAGCCAAAACAATGAGTTGATTTACCAAACCAAGTGTTGTTTCTCCCAAAACCATAAGCATGCAAGAATGCGCACCCTAGGGAAGTGTGCAAACCTCCTCAAGCCATGAAATAATATTATAATGTATGCTTGCCTTGTTAAAGTTAGTGCAGCTGCGAGACCCATTCTCAGAGAATGGTTTCCTAGTCAGTTGACTAGGACAGAGTAAGACCCTAGAAGGTACCCTAGGGCCCCCAGTAGTCTCCTGGGGTTCTTGGTCTAGGACCAAGCAAGTTGATGCCATGGCAAAGCCCCTAGCATGTGGCTAGGGCCCCTATATGCCTCTAGGGTATTTTGGTCTGGGACCAAGGGTGTGATGTCCAAGTAGAGCCTGCAGGTAGAGGCAGAGATATATTCTGGTATAGGACCAGGGACACGATGTCCAAGTAGGTACTGCAGGTAGTTGATCAATTTTCAGTGTGAGACTGAAACTCAGCTTAGTACTGAGAACCATTCTGCGAGAGAATGGAGGACCCGGTTAGGGTCCAGGGATTGATCAACTTGATTCAGTGTGAAACTGAAACTCAGCCTAAGGCTGAAAGCCATTCATTAAGAATGGAAGATAATGATGTCCCCTCTCCTAATCGGTTATTGCTAGGTTGATTCTCAAGGGACTGGCCACCCCTTGACAATGTCCCTAGTACCTAACCTTTAGGAGCAGTGTCAAGGACAAAAGGATTGTACCATTCGTTTGGATCTTCCCCCTTATACGGTGATGACAAAATATATAAAACTATGTACCTTGAGAGAGAGAAAAGTATTTGGTCTTGTTGGTCTTATTTGATTGCTTGGTTCACTTTGATCTTGTGGTTGTTGACTCATGGTCCTATTCTTACTTGGTCCTAGCACTCTCACTTGTGTGCACCTTTGATTATGATGCCTCCTACTTTATGGAGTGTATGTACCTAATTGGTTATTAAAGACCTTTGGACCTAGCATTGTTATGGTTACCTTATGTTTTGTTAAACAGACCCTTTAACTCACTTATGGTTTTGGACTTTTCACTTTATGGTGGACCTTTAGACTCTTATTTTATGACTTTGTTATAAATTATTTGATTAATTATTTTTATGGTCTTATTAATAAAATCATTTATGATTTTATTAATAAAGACTCATTTTTACCTTTTAGTTTTATCTCATGTTTGAGACACTTTGACTTTCTATTATTGGGTCACTTTATCTTACCCTAAGTTATTTTATAATTATTATTGAGCCACTTTATCTTACCCTAAGTTATTTTATAATTATTATTGAGCCACTTTATCTTACCTTAAGTTATTTTATGATTATGTGGACCATCCTTTGTATATCATTGGACCATGCTTTTTAACTTGAAAACATTATAAATTGAGCCTCTTGATTTATCATTCTATAAGCTCTGCGATTTTATGATTTTGATTTTTCACCGCTGCTCTCTCCACGGGCTTGGATTCTAATCTTGATTTTTCACCGCTGCTTTCTCCACGGGCTTGATTTTTGACTGCTGTTTCCACCACGGCCTGGCTCACGGCTTTCTCCACGGGCTTGATTTTTTGACTGTTGTTTTCCACCACGGGCTTGATTTTTTTACTGTTGTTTTCCACCACGGCCTGGCTCACGGCTTTCTCCACGGGCTTGATTTTTTACTGCTGTTTTCCACCACGGCCTGGCTCACGGTTTTCTCCACAGGCTTGGATTTTTGATTGCTGTGTTCCTTCATGGCCTGGCTCACGGTTTTCTCCACAGGCTTGGAGTTTTTACTGCTATTTTTCCTTCACGGTTTTCTCCACAGGCTTGGATTTTTTATTGTTGTTTTTCCTTCACGGCCTGGCTTATGGCTTACCTTCACGGGCTTGGATTTTGATTGTTGGTTTTTTTCACGGCTTGTCTTCTCGGGATCACTCTGCCTGGTCTTCACCGATCTGCCTGGATTACTCAATCTGGGCTGCGGCAGTCTGTAGATCTTACCTCTGTGTTATTCTGCATGGGATTTACTACGATCTATTCTCTGCACAGGCTGAGTCTTTCTGTTTGATCCACCCTGACTGGTTTCGGGAATTTGTTCACCGTGAATCTATTGGTAGAGTGCTTGACTGCACATCTTTCACTCTAAGAACATCTGTGTGATTCTCCTTGACTGCACTACTAAATTGATTGAAGAAACTAAGGTCTGTTTACTCCCTCTCTCTCTCAAGGTACGTATATGGTTCAACTAGTTTGACTTGTCCTTTCAGTGACAAGATCAAACTCGGATCTAACTGAGTATAAGGCGGATCCAACAATGGTTAAGATTCTTTATCTTCTGTAGTAGTTTACTTGAGATTTAGTTTACTGCACATGTTATTTATTATATTTCTGTACATGATAGTTGATGAAACATTTCAATGATCAACTTTAATGCAGTGACCAGCAGAGCATTAAGTTAACGCAGTGACCAGCAGAGCGTTAAAGTTGAAAGAAATGAAAGTTATGTTGTTACGTTTTATTACAATTTGAATGTTACCTTAGTTCTTTATATGTTCATGTATTGAATTTTATTACTGGTACTAAAACTCATCTAACCTGCAAAATTTAACATGCCTCAATATGTGTGCCAAGAGAGAGGGCGCTCCATGGAATGCCATAGTATATCTTAAAATAATCCTCTTTCAAGTGTGAAACCATGGAAACGAGCTAGGGCACTCCCTCAATAAGCCTTTAAGTGGTGAAACCAAGGTAAAAAATGCCAAATTATTCTTAGCATGTGTACAAGCCTAACACTCCCTTAAGGGGTGTCAAATATGTCATGAGAATTTGGTACATGTGCTAAGTCAACCCAAGAGACCTACGGTGCTCACACTAGAGGCCTCGAATTATATATAATACATCAATTCATGCTTGGAACATTGTAAAAAGAGTCAAAGTGCTAGGGAGCTCCACCCCCGTGAGGATTAATACATAAAACCTTATAAAACCACGATACAACACCCTTAATTTGATCATCACACCAAAGCAAAACAATGTTATCAAAACCGGTCTGATCACCAGATTGATGAACCCTAAAAATTTGGAACCAGTCAAAAGTGAACAAGAACCCAAAAAAAACCTATCAACCAAAAAATTGATAAAATATTAAAATTTTGAAAAAAAGATATTCATGTACATCCATGGGAATCCAAACCATTAGACACAAATATGTGAAGTTATCTCATGTATATAGCAAGTAAGGGTGCTTATAACCAAATTGGCACCTATGACACTCCATATGAACCGAAATACATCAAAAAAGAGGTTCTACATGACCTCTAGAGTCAAAAGTACAAACATAAGCATAGTAGTCAGTAATTACTAATTTACTAATAACTAGAGTCTAAAGTCTACAATCTAAGATTCTAATCATATGATATAATAATTTGAATATGAATCCTCTTGATACCCCACATCCTCATTATCAACAAACTTTGAACTAGGATTCTGACTAGATTCCCTTGGGCTTGAAGCTCCAACAACAATGCTGAGATCCTCTACCGATGGAGGTGGGTCAAAGTCCATCCAAGACATGTCTTCATTGTCAAATGATGTTGGTTGAATCTCCACAACCCACGTTGACAAGGGATCAATATCATCCAAGTCCACAGTGCTTAAATTAGGGGTCTTACACAACAACTAGTTGTGCCTCAACCTAAGGTTGTATTGGACAAAGTCTATATCATTCAACCATTTTTGTTCCAAATGGTTTCGCTTCTTGGTGTGGATGCACTAAAAAATACTCCAATTGCATTCACACCCAGAAGCACTACATGTCTGGCTCAAGATCCGAATTGCAAATTAGGGCACTGCCTACCAAATTGCCCCCACCAATAGGCTACAACAATAGTTGAAGACAAAGAACCTTCAACAAATGATTTTGAATTTTTAAACTTTGCAATGAATAATAAATCAATAACTCGGACCACTTTTTAGCTCAAAATCTCAAATAAACCTTAGCTCAAAAACTCCAAATCGTTGAAGTGTATGAGACAAATTAGAGGTTAGATGCTCTTTAAATAGCAATGGTAGGGCTTTAGGGATAATTTTAGGGTTTTAGGAAACCAAATTTTATTTTTATTTTTAAATCTAATTGAAAAAAATGTGGTCCCATGCGGCATGTACGGGACTATATGAAACTAGTAGGTTCATGAAAATAAGGAAGGTTTTACCCTTCGGGACAGAACATGCCATTTCTGGTTTCGAGGTTCCATTTGGATCGGAAAGTGTTGTAAACTAGTTGAACCCACTAGTTTTGGAAAAACCAGTCTGTTTCGATAACATTGAAGTACAATTATTAACACTTGAAACTTAGGGAGAACCTAAGTTGATGGGTTCCCACTCTATGAAATGCACTAAGTGTTAAATAAATGCACCAACTAAGCAACAAATCATCGAATTATGCCAACAATATCAAAGAGGGGGACCGCACCATATCATGAAGAGTTTTATCCATCCAACAGTTACTAGAATCATCATAAGCATCGAGTCCACCATAAGATAGCATCATCTCTAAGCCAAAACATAAATGTACCCCTATCCATAAAAGCATCTAGCAATGTGCTCCTGCAAGCTCAATCCTTGTGACAAAAATCACAAGTCTTTTGATGAAAATCACAAGTACAAGCCTCATGGAATATGAGAGGTAACACAACCCATATCATCAAATATAACACCTACTTATGTCGTCATTGGTATGACTCCTTATGAGAAATGGTATGGCAACAAACCTCCTATTTCACATTTCATAATTTTTGGATCTAATGCATGGGCCCATGCTCCAAATGAAAGGTGACTATATCTCCAGACTCTTGCTGCACTTTGGTTGGCTACAATGAAAATTTTCAGGGATACCTCCTTTACGATCCCACCACTCACAGGGTGGTTGATGTCACGTCCCCACCCTTCTACCAGAGAGAGGACGCAACTTTACTGCTATCATAATCGGGCAAACTAGTCCCATGGACATAAAATGAAATGCATTGAACTAACAACATGCACAGATACATAAATCATTAACATACAGCGGAAGCAAAATACATTCCATTCAAACATTTAACATGTTCATCATAATTCATTAGAAAATATAAATGCAGAGATTAGCACAAGACAGACTTATCTTGGAAGAAGCTTGTCCCGCAACTAGCTATGTCACTGCAACGTTCCACCCAACCATAGGCTAGCGTGCTCATCAATCTCTCAGCAGCACTGCCATCCCGAGTTGGGCATGATTCCCACAAGGAATAAGGAACACTAGCAGGCTCACACATAGCCAAGGATACAACAAAACTCAGCCAAGCCAACATAGTTGGGTTCATAGTGGAAAAAATCTTCGATTTTTTGGTGATGTCGCGAAAAATCTCGATTTTTTCTGGCTGCTGATTTTCCAGCACGGAAAAATCACGATTTTTCAAAAAATCGGACATCGAGAAAAATTGGGAAAAAAATCGGCAAAAATCGGGAAAGATAGGGAAAAAATCGGCAAAAATTGGGAAAGATAGGGAAAAAATCTGGAAAAATCGGCGAATAGGGGAAAAAATCAGTAAGCAAATTTTGACCCTATTAAAGTACAAAATTTACATTTTTTAATGCTTGCCGTGGCTTGCCGATTTTTCCGCCGATGTTGCCGAGAAGATGTTTTCTGGACCCTCGTCGATTTTTTGCCAATGCCGATTTTTTCCACTATGATTGGGTTTATCAGGCTGCAAAGGAGCTGGAAAGGCTGACTACTAAGCTATTGAGCTCAACCACAGAGCTATGGACACCTGCACCAGATCTAGTCTGGCTTCTAAAACATCTACACACCTAACACAAGGAAGCATCCCCTTCTCTGATACACAGTCCCTTAGGTTATGCCTTCCCTTCCAGTGCTATTCAGGGTGTGCAAAGAAGAAAACCAACCCCCTAGATCTGTCTGTGAGGTTCCTTCTCACACTAGGTTTATCAAGCTAGTCAGACCCCATTTTCCCTCCCAAACCAGTTCAGACCAAACAACAGAGGCATACACAACAATTGCAAGGTTTTGGGCTTGAAGGAAAACATCCTGGGATCCAAAATCAGAAGTGTCAACTGAGGAAAAACAACCCCTGGACCAAAATCGATTTCACCAAATGATCAATAGCTTCACGTGGGTGTAAATGGCTCAGCAACCACTCAGAAATTGGGGTCTCTTCTCCAATCTGCTGGTCATTGCCAACATAATGACTTCCAGCCGTGGGAAATATGGAATCAAACTGCAAAAACGGCAGTGGGAAGACAAAGGATGGACGAATGCGGAAAATGAAACTCCAGCGTGAAGAAATCAGCTGCCTGGGTGAATGAGAAAATGCATGTGCATGAGTGCATGAGGAAATCGTTGCTGTCTGTGCGTGAGTGTAGAATGAGGCTGTCTTCCTCCACATAAGGGTAAAATGAATGAAATCTCCCCTTTGGGCATACGTGTGGTCAAAGACTGACGACCCTACCAGAATTGACGGCTGCCCACACCTCCCAAGCCCCAAGGCAATAACTGCCCAGCTAACTCTTGGAGAAATTTAAATGGCTGGTAAATAAGACAAGAAAGGTGGTTGATAGTTGATGGGTTCTCCTTTTGACACTTGGATTTTCCCCATTGGCTCAGAGGTTAAATATTCCCCCCCTTATCCTTAGGAAATCATGCCCCCATCTCATTATTTGTTGCATTGATATAGCTGGTTGTGGGTATTTAATTAAATTGCATATGTACATGATGTCCAAATTATAATGTGCTTGGCTAGCACGAAATACCATCGGCATCAATTTTAATTGCCGAAACATAAAACGCTAAATCGATGTTGGGGCTTTTGCCTTTAGCTCCACACCACAATTAAATACAATATTTACATCATATATATTTTTACTGCAAACGGGATCAAAACCGGGGTGTTACAGTTGAATATAGAGCGGTTATTTTGATGAGTTTTCTAATCACGGTCCACTAAATATTTCTCATCCCTTCTTTCAAAGGATTCTTCAAATGGATCTTAGCATGCTTCCATAGATCATGTTGCTTCTCATCACCATGTAGGCCCTCTTCTAGATGGACCCTTCTCCTTCATAGTATGATGTTGGCCCTCTCTCTACTTCTATGAGTACTCTCAAGTATTCCTTCTAGAGCATCTGGGCAGACTCCTATGGTTGATGTGGACTCTATTGATGACTCATCGAGTCTTCCTATTGCAGATGTCTCTTCACTTTTTAAGGATTTTCTTATCAATGGATCATCCAGTCTTCATGTTGCAGATGACAATATTCTTGATAATGGTTCATCCAATCCTCGTGTTGTAGATGCTCCTAACAATTTGACTCCATTATTTAGTGATGATCGTGACACCTTGCATGATTTGCGTACACCAGTTGCATTTCCTTCGGACAGGTCAAGGCCTATACCTCAGTGAGCTATCTCTGCTCTTGATGAAACATAGTTTCTCGTTGGTCCATCCACGAGTTATCAAAAGGAATCTCCTCCACCTTGAGCCATTCATGCTTGGATCGCTAATTTTTATTAGGACAAACTTGATACACCTGGGTTTCTTGTTGGCTTATTTGAGCAGTATTCGAAGGAATCTTCTCCAACATGGGCCATTACTTAGTTTTTTGATGTCCCTATTGAACTACATCTCCCACCTCAATCACTCTAGAGCTTAGTCTTGACAATTGATGATCTTGATGGCTTTATGAAGGAGAGATGTGGAGTTCGAGGGGTCTGGTCCTCTACTTAGCATTAAGGGGAAGTAAATTTTGTAATCATATATCGTAATGACTTCTCTCCACGGTCCCTTGTTCAACTCAAGTGTAGGGGGTTGGAATTATTGGTGTAATCTATACATGTGACCATGGACCGTGGCCTATTCAAATGTATCATTATGTACTTTTAGTTATGGCTAAGGCCATATTTTAATTCATTTATTATATTATGGTTAGAATCCAACCTAGTCAAACATGATATGTAGGTTCAATAACCCTCTTGGGGTGTGCGCCCTTGTTTTGTGGGCCCATAACCCCCTCTTCAAGAGACAATTCAAGACTTATTTGTATTACCTCATCTCCTGATCTGTTGATCTCTCTTATAAAGTGCTTTATGTCTAAGGACACCTATATCATTGGTGCTCTCTTGTACTTGGCATTCCTTTCTTTTATGTGTACTTGTGCATCACTTGTACTTGGCATACTTCTCTCTCTCTCTAGTGCACTAGGGTTATCTCCCTCTAGCACACTTGTGATTGAGTTACTGACGAATTCGGGTTTGCATTGGTTCCTTTTGACTCCCTGCTTTCATTTGTGAATCTCAGCAGCTTAACCATTCGCCCAAGGCATGTTTTCCATGGGAAGGTGATAGGTCACAGCATACAGGTTCAAATCTGGTAAAGTTCATTAGGGTTACCAGCCGCTATTGTGGCTAGCGGTATCCCAATATTCCTGGAAAGAGGGGGATCTTGCAAGGTTTTCCTTCCAAAATAAGTATTAAACACTAAATGTAAATTCCATTCCCAGATTTTTCTAGAATCAAATCTGCCCTTCTCAACAACATTGCTAGTCAAGGGATTCTGTTTTTTTCCATAGTAACCAACGTCTCAAATCTTAGATGTTATTATCATTAGTGATTTCAGAGATGAGGTGGTGCTTCCAAGTTCTAATATAATAATATCATCTATACATAAAAAATGTGTGATTAAAAATAAAATCAACTATTTTTCACTATTATATTTGCAGTGATTAGGATTACGATAGGGATATTTTTATTCTAACTGATCAGTGTATGACGAATAGCCTAATGTGGTTAGATTGTTTGATCTTGTGACAAGGAGCTGGTAGTCAAAGATAACTCATTGAACAGCCAGATTTTTGCGCAGCTCTATGATGAGGCTTGGTTTTTAAATGGGTCTACTTGTGACATCAGATTTGGAATGCCCATTTCTTAAACTGAAGAGAGTCCAGATCTTCTATTTTGCAAAATGGAAAGGGATTTTGAAAAATCATCGTGTGCACCAATGCTAATTTTTAAATCCCTTTATGTTCTTTTATATGTTTCCCAGATCAAGGATTTTGCAAAAGTGAACATACTCCCAGTTGTAGATTTCTTCTTAACTCTAAGAAGTCTACATCAAATAGATATTTCGGGGGTATAACATAATAGCATTGAATGGTTATTAACTTATTATGCACTAGGGTATGTGGAGTATCTTTCAACAGGACAAGAATTTGTATATACTGTGATATATGCTTTTCCTTGGCATTCCCTTGCTGAGATGATTTATGTATACTATATAGTATATAGCATATGCATAATTCGAATTCCATAATAAATCAACCAGCTAGAATCTTCTATGTAGCTAGAAAAATCAGAATGCGAAGCTTCAATTGTTTGTAAGGTTGTCTCTTTACAATAGAGAAAACCTTGCCAACCAGTTTTTCTACAGCAAATTGGTTGATGGCTAATAGTCTATTTATCAACTGCAAAAACCACAGGTAGATCAAATTAAAGATCAATTCGGTCCAACTGGCATGTGCAACATCACAACAAACGTCAATGGGAGTAGAGAGAATACCTCAAACATGGAAACATATTCTCTGATCTATTGATAAAGCATTACCATGGGGTTGTCAGAAATTGCATTCTCAATATTTACATAAAGATTTATCCCTGTGTGGTTGCTGCTGAATTTGTGGATATGTATTGTGGTCTGTGTGTGATTGCAGCACCCATATATAGGTCTTGTGGATGGGCTGTTTGTGGAACCCATAATGAGGATTTGCAGATGGATTGAAGACCTGCAAGAAGATCCAAAGGGACACACACCAGCTGACATCAAAAGGGGTATCCATGGAAGAGGACTGTAGCTTGTAGCTTAGGAGCTTGTGGATGAGTGGATGCGGATATAGATGCAGCTGCATATGTGGCTGCGTATATTCCCATAATACCTATTATGATGAGGGTGGAAACCTGCAGATGTCAGTGGAACTGGGGAACAGATGATGGGAAGCTAAAGAGATGTACGAGCTTGAGAGGTAGAGAATCAGAGATATACCAGCCTGAGAGATTTAGTTACCAATACATTCAGTTACCTGAATGGTTATGACTATCATGCCAATAATAGTTATGGCGGCATACGGCTAGTTGGAATCGTTCTTGTATTGTAACTACAAATAAAACATAGATGTATATAAGGATGTAGGCAAATAGTAAGAGACTGAGGATTGTGTGATACTCGGATGCACATCATAGGCAGATTATATTCTTTAAAACTACTTCTCCTGTAATAGAATTTGTCTTGTTTATCCTCCGTATCTGCATTTGTTTATATGATTAGGTGATTATTCCATTTTTGGTTTAATTATATCACTGTTTGGTGCATGACATCAGAGCATGTTTCTGTGCGACTGTGTGTTGTTGACACTGTCATATATTGTGTTCTTTAAGATGGTATTAGAGCCAAGAGTTTTGATCCTGGACAACCCAAGAGTTTTGATCTTGGGAGAGATGAAAGTAATCACAGAAGAGCCTACAGCTACAATGGAGACATTGCAGCAGAAGAGATGAGAACATTCCAAATATGTTTCCCAGACACGTGGGCAGCATGAGGTGGAGGACAAGAGGAAAAGGGAACCCTCTGTGGTTGGCACATTTTTTTTGGTGTTTTATACATAGGAGTCACTCAAAATGAATGGCATGGAATGGCTAGAGATGTGGTTATCAACTGAGAAGATGGTCTGGCCCAGCTTTGCAAGTGTTTATAGAACTTGTGGAGAAGTTGGGAATTGGGACACTAAGTTTTCAGAACATGGCGAAGAGACCTTGCAGGAGGGGTGATGGGTATGCAGTAAGGTAATTCCGAAAGATGCAGTTCTCAAATATGGTGATTGTCTGGCCAAATATTGCAAGTGTACATGACTTGCAAGGGAAGTACTAAGGGAAGACATCTTTGGAAGGCTATCACATATATGTGCAAGATGTGGGCGTAATTCATTCAAGGGGTATAAGCACTGCAGCATGGAGATTCAATAGTGATATTGAGATCACTTGGTAACCCAGATTGAATCGAAGGGGTATAATGTTCCAATGTTGAACTCTGGTGTTGATAGAATTTGTGCTGTAAATATTACACGGGGTGTTTCTTAGAAAATTGCAGTCCCAAATTTTACATGAGGATTTCTGTCTTGCAGAGTTTTAGCAGTATTATGGATTGTTTTGGACCTGCAACCAATGTTGCAGCAACTGTGAAGGTTGCGGGTAGTGAACCTGCAGATATATAATGCAGTCTGAGAGTGATTGGAGCACCCCACGTATAATTCTTGTAGCTGGGCTGTTTGTAGCACCCACAAACAAGCTTTCTGGATTGGTTGAAGACCGCAAGGGTACTTTACAGAACCATAGCTGAGTCTTGAGGATAAGTGAAGATCTGCAAAGGAAGAGCCATAAACCTTAAGGACATCCACAGGTACCCACAACAGATCATGTCAGCAGGAGTATTTGCAGAAAAGGGTTGCAGCTTGTGACTTAGAAGGCTTGTGGATGCGGATACAGATGCAATTGTGGAGGTGACTGCGAAGAGCAAGATGGTTGCAACTTGCAAAAGAATGCATGTCAAAGCCAGGAAGCTGAACAGACGTAACAGTCTGAGTAGTTCAGTCCCAAGTACGGTTACAACTCTATGTTTTGAATAGGAGTCCGGCAGTAACTATTACGCTTTGTAACAAGTGGCTACTTCAATTGATGTTGGTATTGTAACTCTAAATGAGGCATAAACATGTATTAAAGGATGCAGACAAAGTGTGAGAGTCTTGAGGATGGGTTGAGACAAGGATTCCCCTCGTGGGTGGTTTGGTATTCCTTGTACCAGTGTAGGAAGAATTAAGTTAATGAACTATTTTGTCTCGTTTATCATCCACATCTAAGTGTAGTCATGTGATTGAAGAGCTGCTGATTTATAGATTAATTCTGTCTTTGTTGGTTACATAGTACTGGATCATATTTTTGATGTTGTTGCTGTTTGTCGCACACATTTTGAATTTTGCAAAGCGGTGATCTATTAGAATTTCCTGTTTTTCCTAAACAACTTGTTAAATTGTTCCGAAACTTTGGCGAATCACAATTCTGACATTACAGAGGAAATACTTGACAAAAATACTACCATTACATCTAAATTTCAGATAAAGATGAACCAGCCTATCCTTGGTTATATTCCGCATATCATATATATTGGATTCTAGAATTAGGGTCAACTCCCACAAGATGTTGGTCTATCTGCTACTAAAATAAGGTAATTTATTTAAATCCAGAGCCCCTTTCAGAATCGGGTCCATTCCGAATTCTTTAGTCAGTTTCAACTGACCTATCTTCCTAACATAACTTCTCAAAAGAATTTCTGACCTTTGTATAGCACTTTCAATACAAAATTCACACACGAAATATAAATGAAAATATATCTAAACCAAGAACCAAGAACCCACATGAAGAAATTACCAGAAAGATGTGAAGTTGATAAAATCATCACCAGTGACCATGATAATAACAGAAGTTGCAGCAAACAGGAACTGGCCCATGCGAAGAGCAAGGCCTCCAACGGTACCTGGCATTCCTGGAAAATTCTTCATGGGGAATATCAGCAGGTCCTCCTCCCGTAAATCATGCTCATGTTCAGGGTGGCTTCCAATCGGATGGACTACTGCGTGGTTTGCATCCATCAAGATTCAATTCTTACTATTATTCCAAGTTATGTCCTCCTGCCACTGTAAATCTCGTATGTTATACACATCAATCAATCATGATTTAATCAATTAGCCTGATCACCCCGTTCACATTCCAATTTCCATGGAACAAAATGCTTTCTGCTCAATATTCAAAGCTATGAGAGACTTTCCTAATTGATCCAATTAATTAAAAATAACAATAATAACATATTCCAAGTAAAAACACTTTACTCTTTTTACTTAATCGGGTTAAAGCCAAATGTAACTTTTTAGGCGTCGAGCTTTGGTAGCACGTCAGAATTGGTTCATGATTCCAATCAACCACCGCAATCTAATCGATCAGGAATGATTGGATTTCGGTAAATTAGACTTTTTTTTCTTCGTATATTGGATTCTTCAATTCAATTTTCGTAGTTTAGGTTCGATTAAAAGTTAATAATAATTTATTTATAAAAGAAAACAATTATATGAGAAATGGATTTGAATGGTAAAGATGATAATATTTTATTTTTCAATATTTATTAAAACAAAATAATATTTTTTTCAATATATTTATTTACTATTTAATTTTTTTTTTGAAGTATCCACCCAGTCTTGGCAGCTTTTGATCACATCAAAAAAAAAACTTAAAATCTACATATCATCTTATCAAGGATCAAATTTGAAAGGTATGATATATTCAATCTTTCAATGATGACATGTTGAAATAAATGTTTTTTTTTTTTTAATTTAAAACATTTTTATCGTATATTAAAAGAAATGTAATCAAATTTATCAATATAGTGATAAAATTTACTTTAAAGTTTTTAATGTCTAACCCAAATAATCCAATTAGAAACATAAAAAATACTCAGCAATATGAAAAAATAAATTGGAAAACATTTATAGCCAATCAAGATTCACTTGCAAAGTAGTAGAACTTTTAGTAGAAAAAATAAGGTTGGATGAGAATGAAATACAATCTATACAATGTTCATTGAACATAGAGATTGATAAATACAAAAGATTGAGTAAACCCAAAAAATATGTTCATGAATACAAAAACTATTATCTTGAATCACTTCAATAACAAATTGATTCACTCATTTCCAAGAAGAAGCAAATAAATACTTATAAAATAACACAACAAAAAACTACTCTCAAGATGCACATACCTAAAAGATCAACCAGTATTGAGATCCACTAAGGGAAGGAATCCATTTATATATGTCGTTGCCATTCAACTCTGTGAATCAATGGAGAGACATACTCCCCTATATGAAATAATCATTAGCAAAGGTATATTTTCTCTCTCTAGTGGAGATGTACAATTATGTGGGTTGGTGGTGGACAAGTGGTGCTAGGGCGGATATGTACTTCCTTTGCTCCGGAAAAACCCTTGGAGTCTAAAGAGTCATATACCTTATGAATTAATAGGGTAAGAAAGAGTGTAAGTAGCCTAAGAAAGGGTCAATGGTGATGGTGGAAACAACCTGACCAAGGGTTCAACTCGATAGTGGAATCAACTTGAGCAATGGTGAAGAGCTACTCCAATTTGAACTTATAGGAACAGTTCAAGGTACCTCTTCACCTTGAATCCTAATTCATAGGCCAAATGACAAGTTTAGTCAATCATGATTCTTGTAAACATTGATTGTGATATCAAACTAGAAGTCAAGTTTTCCTCTTATAACTTTTGGGGGCCTTTGAGAAGTACATTCATCTATGTTTAAATACCAATGGAGCCATTCAAGATATATAGATGAATTCTTCTAGTCAAGTATCCATATCAACCATTCGCAAACCCAATGAAAGAGAAAGTGACCCACCATCTCGCTTACTAGCATAAATATCCATGTCTCACTTCTCAATAACGAAGTAAATATTGATCAAAAAGTGATCAAGGCACTTTCTCCAACATTAGCCTTGATAATTATGCATGTTCGCCTAGCTAACCATCTAGCTTTGTCGAGTCTCGATTGAATCTTGAAGCTACATGTGCCCTGGCATGAGCTCCCTCCCCCTATTTAATTACTATAACTCTAGCATGTACTAAAACATGAAACAATGTAGAAATATGAAATTGAAATAGACTCAAGACTCAATGGTGATGGTGGAAGTAGGCACAACTTAAGCAGGGCTGACAAGTTTGGAAAATATAATAATGATAAACAAAATTTGAATGTTCAAAACCACTAAAACTCCAAACTTTCAACTTTCATGATCACATTTCCAAAATTCAATAAACATTTAATTAACCACATTTCCAAATCTAATTTCATAATCACATTTCCAAATTTCAATAACCATTTGATTAAACACAGTTCTAAATCCATATCTCTTGGTTCTAATAATTCAACTACATTAATTATAAACCAGTGCAAAAAATGATGAATTCTAATTCTAATTTCTTATCATGCAGTGCACAATTTAATTCTAGATTGTGTGGTTGCATTCTCTATTAATACATTACTTTTTCACTTAAATTACACATAGACACGAGGTCTTCACTTAGTGAAACTATGTCATAGCGACTTAGTTCATGGGATATTAAATAATACCCCTAATTTCACTAGGTATTGATAAATACCTGCTAAAATTCTTTTGTTGTTCCCCTCTCCCAACACATATTTCCGATTCTTAAAAAGTTCCCTATTTTTACTGGATAACACTTTTTATAACCCCCATTACTTATAAACCCACGATACCCTTCTCCCCTCCCCCTAATACCTACAATATATCGACCTTATTTTTCAAAATTCAAAGCCCCCCCTTTATGAATGAACGTGATAATATATTGGTCAACAAAGTGAATTCCCTGTGCACATAGCTTGGTTGGGATTTGAGAAGGAATAGTTGTCAAGCTGCATTAAGTGTTTGAAGCATGTTTCTAATTGATTTCAACTTTGATAGCCTACCGAAACACAATCATCATTAATGCATTTATTTGCTACTAGGCTACTACCTTACCACAACATATTGTCAACTAATGCCTTATTTTCTATCAGGCTACCAGCTTACTAGAGGTGATTAACAATTAATGCTTGGCACTTACGGTTTAAACCTGCGTCATAGGTGATTACTAATTATAACCTTGAGGAAAAGGGTGGAAAGGTATATAATCATGGCATTTATGGATCAAATTTGTTAATATCATAAAAATTCTCCATTAAATTTAACCTAGGAGAAAGAGTTATCAAATCACCTTATTTTGAGAAGTTTTCTTGTTCGAATCCTTGAATCATTTTGGATAAGTTTTCTAACAAGAAAATGCAACATAGATAGACTATATCAAAAGGGTGTGTAACTATTACTTCCACGCATCACACACACTCTTTGCATAGTTTGGAAATCTTTTTGTACCATTCTCCTCCATTAATATCTTAATGTACAATCTCATTCCATTATGCTCCAAGCCTCCAGACTCTCAAACTAACCAAAGTTGATGAAATCATGAATCCACGGCTAAAGTTCAACCACCTTACAAATATAATACACATCCCATCCAGCAAGTGATAATTGTTGCATACAATAAACTACACATGGCTTTGGAGGATTCAAACCCTAAAATAAGACAAGGCCGTGGAGTAGAATTTTGAAGGCTTAAACAATATCCTGTTGGCTTCTGGCCTACAACAATGATGAAAATTTCCATCCAGAAATCCAAGAAAGGGGATGTTATTATGAAAGGAAGATTAGTAATGAAAATGCAACGATCGTATGATCCCATAAAAATGAGAGTTTAAGTCTTGTTCCCAAATGCAACAATGCTAGAATATAAGAATTTAACTAATTAGATCATATTAATACTATTAACAATAATAGCCTACATATGTATAATTAGTACTAGTTAATTATATAGTTACTTAGAGATCCAAACCACAAAATTACAGTTTTAATAAATTTTATAAAATCAATATAGCCCATTGGAAAGTGACATCATATCAAAAAAATCAACTATTGTAGTATTGAAACGAATTAATAAACTTTAATAAAGACACGGGGAATTCACTTAGTGAACATCTCACATAGCACGTGCGATCGTGAGATATTAAAGAATACCCTTAATTTCCAAAGATATTGACCCAAACTCTTTTTGTTGAAACCCCCTCCCAATACTTAAAACCTCCTCCCCACCCCTTTTTATACCTCAATCCTTATAAACCACCCTACCCACCCCCACCTTAAACCCCTCATCCCCCCCAATACCTGCAATATATTGGTTCAATTTTTAATAATATTAAAACCCACAATATGAACTAACGTGATAGGATATTGGTCAACAAGTGAAGCCCCCATGAATAAAGAACTTAAATTTGAATAAAAAATAATTATAAAAAATTGATCTCGAGCCGAGAGTCCATCCATATCTTGTTGTACATTTTCATTCAGTTAGCAATTAAATGAGCTTGCACTATTGAATTTATTAGAGGCTTAAGTTTGTTGCACAATTTTATCCAGGTATGAATTTTGATCTAAGTTCATTGTATTTGGGTCCATAAATAAGGCAATGAAAGTTAAGCTTAGTGCTTTAGATGTTTTCGTAGTTGAGCATTGAACAACTAGATGGAAGAAGCTAATACATCAAACGTAGCAATACCAATTAAACTTAGTTTTAAATGTTTTAAAGTTTCATTGTGATTTAAATTTTGATAAATAATGCTAATGGAATGTGTGGCAGACTCGCTTGGGATTCTACCTTTGTTGTTGCCCTGACATTTAAACTTGATTTTAAATGATTTAAAGTTTCATTGTGATTTAAATTTTGATACATAATGCTAATGGAATATGTGGTAGACTCGCTTGGGATTCTGTTTTCAGGTGCCTTAACATAGATTCTAGACCATCTAAAAATTTAATATGCAAAATTTGGAGTAGCCCTTCAATTGTAAAGTTGCAAAATAATGGTCAATCTTTTGCATCGAAAAAACTTCTATGGCCTTCTATGAAGGGTAAAATAGGTTGTAAAGGGAATTGAAGGCTTTAAATTTAAAACATGCACCTTACCACTAACCTTTTATTTTAAAAAATATAATTAATTTTGTAATTATTATTGATATTAATAATTTGTAAAATTGAAAATTATATATATATATATATATATATATATATATATATATATATATATAACCAACATTGATTTATCTTATATTTTACACATGCTTGGTAGATCCAGGTTTAAGATGGATATGTGATACTAGATTGTAGAGCACCTCACTACTCAGTTATGTTACATGACATCATCTTTGAACACCTACCTATGAGTAGCCATTCATTTGTTTTTTAATTTTATGAATTAATATGAATTTTTTTATTTCTTTCTTTTTGGCAATGTTATATTATTTTATGAGCTGATATGGATTAAGTTATTTATGTTACATGACAACATCTTGCCATACTAAGTTTTTTTTTGACAAAAACAATTATGTTATAGATTAAAAATCAGCGTTAGAACCACTGAAAACTTACAAAGTTGGCTTATGCAAACCAGAACAGGTGCCTACATATTCCATTTTGTTCTTGCTGGGCAAACTTCCAATTAAAATATAACCATGCCTTTTAAGGTGGGAAGACTAAACATAAGTGCAGATTTACAGAAAGCTCATTTCTGCTTAACATCATTGATTTATTAACGGCTTGATCCGCCAAATCATTTAGCTCACGAAGGATGTGAAAGAATTATATCTGTCGAAAAGTCTTAGGGATGGATTTAATTCTTTTGAGTAGCCTAGCCAAACCTTAAATTTCTGCATTGACTTGCCCAATTCATTGCTTGGATTATTAAACGAGAGTCTCCAAAGACAATGGCTTCATCCACTCCTTTATCTTTCAGCTGCTTGAGTCCTTGCCATAGCCCATAAGCTTCAGCCATATTGTTGGAATCCTCCCTAATATTCCAGTAGTATTCAACTTCGATATTCCCTTCCAGGAAAATGACGACCCCTCCACCTCCTGCCATCCCTGGATTCCCCTTTGAAGCTCCGTAAAAAAACAATTTAAATTTTTTCCTCTCTTTTTGCCAATTCTCAAATTGAGATTTATCAAATCTTATTTTCCAATTTTCCAAATGTTTTTTGGCCAAATCTGTATTGGTAGAGAAATTGAAGTTTTGCAACCAATTAATTTCTTTATAAGTCAGTTTGGCTTTGTTTTTGGGGACCACCATGACACTTCCTATTTCTCCCATTAGAGCTTGCGCCTTGGTTACTATTTTCCATGTAGGTTGAGCTTTATCCTAGAAAATTTTGAGGTTGCGTTCAATCCAAATGCACCAGCAGATGATTTTTGGTAGCTTCAACAAGCATTCTTTAAATCCTTTTTTTTCTGATCCAAGTCTCCATTGTACACCTTCTCCCAGCTAATAAAACACTATTGAGTGTTGCCCGACAACTGAATCGCGTCCAGCCATGGTATCATCATCAGTTTCCACACGTTTTTGGCATAGGAGCAATAAAAAAACATATATTGATTGGACTCGTTGTTTTCAAAGAACAGTGGGCACTGAAAGGGTCCCATGAAACCTCTCTTTTATAAATTATCACTGGTGAGAATCCTCCCATGCACCAACGTCCAGGAGAACTGGTTGATTTTGGGAAGTGTTTTATTCTTCCACAGAATTTTCCAAATTGTCGGGTTACATGGCACTGTTGGAAACGCGAAGAACACCTTGAATCCTTCAGCCGACGTGTATGTGCCTGAGATGCTTCCCCATCCATGACGATCTCTCCTTCCGCTCACCACCGGTGTTGATCCTGGAAGATGTTCAAGCAACTGGATTTTTTCTCCATCAAGAACTGCTGGGCACTCTGGAAAGAACCAACCAACCCAGCAATGTGGTGGATCGACCTCCCATATTGAGATATCCCACAACGTGTTGATTCCCTGCATGTCCAACCAATTTTTTTATTCCTGGGAGTGAGGGAGGTGGCTTCCCAAGGATTGTGTCCTTCTAGAAATTTTTAAGCTTACCATTGCCTGGAATCCAGTGGAGCTATTCTTTGAACCTGGGCAACGCCTTCTTGCAGAGGGAAAATATGGGAGATCCTTGCTTGTTTTTTGGCTCAATGTCAAGACACCTGAGTCTCGAACCTGAGAAGTATTTGTATTAATCACCTAACTGCTCCAAGAGGGATTTGTATCTACCATATTCCAAAGCATATTAGCTCCCATTTCCATATTTTGGGTCTTCAAATCTGTAATTTGCAGTCCTCCTTCCATCCACGGCATTTTAATTTTCTTCCAACTGATAAGAGCAATTTTTTTACCTCCACCATTTTTCCCTCCTTTCCAGAGGAAGGATCTTAGCAGGATTTCTACTGTTGCAAGAGTTTAGGGAGGAGCCAACAAATAAGAGCACTGGTAGAGAGGGTATCTGTTCAGAACCACTTTTATCAATACCAGTTTCCCTGCCAAATTTAACCAGGATGCTCCCCAACCTAGAATTTTTTATTTTATTTTTTCTATTAGAGGATTCCAATCCGAGATTTTGGGTTTAGACTTGAAAATTGGGACCCCCATGTACTTAAATGAATCCCAGCTAGTCACTCCTCCAATTTCTAGGATATGGGAGATTCCAGACATTTCCCTTGGGTTAATATTCCAGCTATAGATCGAGCTTTTCCTTAGATTAAACTTACTTCTCGAAGCTTGGCAATAGTGGTCCATTTCATTTTTGAATCTTCTTGCTATGATCTAGCGGCTCCTCCAAGTAGGATTGTATCATCAACAAACTGCACATGGTTGATATATTTCGTTCCCCGAGCCATCCTGATGCCAGTTAGCTCTTGATCCCTCCTATCTTGCTAAAGCTAATTACTAATAATAGAAGCTTGGATTTCATAGAGCAATGGAGAAAGCGAACATCCTTGCCTCAGTCCTCGTGAGGCTTGAAAGAAGGTTGTTGCCCTGCCATTAAAAAGCAGGGAAATCCAAGTTTTACTAATGCAGGATTTGACCCAACTGATGAAGCTTGGATCAAATCCAAATCTAAGCATTACTTGGTAGAGAAAGGTATGTCAGACTTTTTCAAAGGCATTGGATAAGTCTATCTTTACCACCATTCTTTTTTCACCATTCTTCAGGCTGGAATGAATTTCCTCTTGGACCAAAATGATATTGTCCCAGATTCTCCTGCCTTTAATGAAGCTTCCTGGGTTCTCGGGAGTGATATAAGGCAAGATGTTTTTTAGTCTTCTAGCCATAATTTTAGTGATAATGTTATATCCAATATTGCATAAAGAAATGGGCCAGAACATGTTAAAAGAAGTGGCATCCTTCTCTTTGGGAATAAGTGCTAGAAATGCCAAAGTGGTGCTAGCGCCAATTTTTTCGCACCTCTGATATTTTAACACCATTTTGAACAATTTCCTAGCACACCTTAATGAAATTTACATTGAACCTGTCAAGGCCTGGTGCCTTGTCATCCTCCTTGTCATCCACTGCCTCTTTTAATTCCTCCATCGTGACCCTTTGGATCAATCTATCTTTATCTTCTCTTTTGACAATTTGAGGGACTAAATCCAAAAGATCGCTTCCTGAATTAGTGACAGGCTCTGCTGCATAGATTTTGCTGAAGTGGTGGGTTGCTTCGACTTTGATTTCCCCAAAATATTGGATAATGTAATACCCTAGTTTGACCCCTTGGTATTTAATTGTACAGAATGTAAATATTGTATTGAGATCATGGCATGGAGCTCAAGGCCAAGGCCCTACCATTGATGACTATTTTGTGGATAGGTGATCGAGCCTGATACCTATGGTGATAGTGCTAAGTCAAGAACGACAAATATATTTTGATATATCATGTAAATTTACAAATTAATATAAAACCACAACTAGCTATGGGAATGCAAACGTTAAAGAGATGGGGGCATGATTTCACAAGGAATAGGGGGGGAATATTCAAACCCTTGAGCCAAATGGGGAAAAGCCAAATGTCAAAGGGTAAACCCAAAAATATGTCAACCACACATTTTGTATTTTTGTGCCAATCATTTATATTTGCCATAATTTGGTTGAGGAAGTTAATGCATGGGGATGGGAAGAATATGGGAGTCAAATTCGAATTGGGAAGCCACCCATTTTTGGGGAAACATGTTTTTGACTTCATGGGCAAGTAAATGCTTGGAAATGCATGCCCATCCCATTATTCATCCATCTGTTTTTCTCTCTCACGCAGCTGGAGCTTCTGTGTGTTTCCCGTCACGATTTTGGCAGTTTTCTCCATTTTCTCCATGGTTGGAAATTCATTTTGGTCTTGCTGAGTGAATGTGTAGCAAGGATTCACGATTTGGGGTTATTTAAAAGCGTTTTTTTCTTCCTCACCCAGCTGGAGCTTGTTTTTCATTTACCTCCACGTTTTTCTGTCATTTCCTCATTTTTCCATATCCAGGATTTCATTTTTGGTATTCTGTAGTGAATGGGAAAAGGAGACCCACAATTTGGGTATGTATGGGGGTCATTTTAGTCCCCACAATTCCCAAAAATGTTCTCTGAAATCGTGTTTCTCTTGCAGTGTGTGTTTCCCCATTTTACTAGTCCGTTTTGGTTGCAAACCCGTTTTTGGTTATGCTCAGTGGTTGGGAAGATAGATCCACATTTTGGGTATGAATGGAGGTCGTTTTTTCCTTTGTGAAGCCATTTAACATTTCCTAAAATGATTTGATCACTTGGGTCTTTTTTCCCCATTTTCCATTTTCGATTTTGGTTCCCAGGACGTTTTTTCCCATACCCAGAACTTGTATTTGCTATGAAGTGCATCCTTGTGTTGCCTTGGCTGATTAAGTCCAAGGAACCCATATGTTAGTGGGATGACTGTGTTTGGATGAGATTATTGGATTGACTGTGGGTGTATGGTCTTGCTGTGTATAAGTTTGTGTTCCTTATTTTTTTGTGGAAATCATGCCCAGCTCGGGGGTGGTAGTGATGTTGAGAGAATGATGAGCACACTGGCCTATGGTTGGGTGGAACGTTGCAGCGACATAACTAGTTGCGGGGAAACTTCTTCTCAAGATAAGTATTATTGTATTTAACTCTGCAACTGTATTTTCCTTGTAAATTATCATGAACATGTTGAATGCTTGAACATGATGAATGTTGCTTGTTTTATGAGTTATGAACAACATCAATGTGGTGAATGAATGATGTTGCTTCCACTGTGTATTTACATGTATTATGCATCTGTGTATGTATTTTATATTCAATTCATTTTATTTTATGTTCATGGGGCTAGATTGTCTGTTTGATAGTAGCAGCACTGCAGTCGCTTCCTCTCCGTCGTCGAGATGAGGGGAGGGGACGTGACAGATAGCTTGATTTTGGACATGGATCTCATATAGAGTTTTAAAATTCTTTCTTGCCTCTGCCTGTTTGTGAAAGTATCCAATGTTCCAGTCCCCATCTTTGAGCCAACGACACCTTGCTTTTTGTCTCCACAATTCTGCCTCCTACCTACAGGCTACGTGAAGATCATTTTGCAATCTTAATTCCATTTTTAAATCCTCCTTGGCGATCTAACCGGTTTCCATTGCGATCTGGTGGGACTCTAGCAGTAGCGCTTTTATTTATTTTTTGATTTGGAGTTTCAATTGATTTTTCCCAAGTCTTGAGCGCTTTGTTTACACAAAAAATGAAGAGCCTGTGACCGGGGTTGACCATGTATCCGCAACTATTCCTAAGAAATACTTGTGGGTGAGCCACAGCGGGTTGAATCTAAAGGGAATTGGACCGAGGTTCTGGTCATTCCTCATCTCTAGCATTATCAGCTTGTGATCTGATCCCGCAATTACAAGGTTTTGGAAGAGGGATTCATTCCCATAAGCAGGAAGGATTCTTGGACCAAAAATATATCCAGCCTGGCGGCTATGTGCCCTGGCCCCAGTCTCTTATTATTCCAGGTGTATTTCCCTTTAGAGGGAATGACATCTGCAAGATACCAGTCCATTATAATATCATCAACATGCTCCCTTATGGGGTCTCTAACCAAATACCCGCCTCTTTTTTCATCTTGACTTAAAATGATATTTAGATCTCCGGATAGAATGACTTTTCCCTGCAGATTGCTCCTTTCATCTTCGAGAAGATTCCAACAATCTTTTTTTTTCAGCATATGAGGCAGGAGCATAAATATTAAAGAGTTTTACCTGGACTTTAGTTTCCTTCTGCAGCAGCGTAGTGAGGATCCAATGAGAGCTATGCTTGATATCAATTACTTCGAATTTTTGATCATCCCATAGCGATCCAATTCCTTCGGAGGCACCCCTTGAACTGATTGCAGTCCCTCCTCCTTTCTTCCAGAATTTAGCACTAACCTGGAGATATGCATCTTTCTCCATCTTGGTCTCCTGGATCAATAAGATGTCTGGCTGGGCTAATGAGATTAAATATCTCATAGCTTCTTCCTTAACTTTACTACCTAGACCTCTATAGTTCCAGGAGAGGACCTTCATTACTTACTTTTGGTAGACGAGGGCATCCCTTTTTGGAATTGCCCTTGTTCACGAGTGTTTCTGGTATTTCGAAGTAGCTTTTCCAAAGTTAATTGGGAGCCTTGCAATTTGTCCTTGTATGTGGCTTGCTACCTCACTTCTTTGGTCATTTTCCTTCCTCTTGCCTTCTTCTTGCTTGGTGTAACCATCTCGATTTCCCCTTCCTCCTCTTCCTCTTCCTCTGTGTCAGATTCCTCCCCTTTTTTTTCTTGATTTCCTCCTTCTTTTACCACCTCTGCTCCTGAATCTGTCTGGATCAAAGAGGCAAAATATTTCTTGGACTGATCTAATGTAGCAACTTCTTTTTTAGGTTCCTTGATCTCTCCATTGTTGGATTTCTCTTCTAAACTTAGTTTCATCCCTCATCTCATTGATCGTTTGTATTTCCTGACTTTCTTTCAGAGAGGATTTCCTTGATGCATTTCTTCCCCCTTCTTTCCTTTGCACTTCTCTGCTTTTTTATTTTGCTTTGGTCCTCTTTACTGTTTTCCATCATTCCTCCTTGTCCTTCTGGATCTCTTGCTTTTGTGGGCAGTTGTGGAAGAAGTGTCTGTATTTGTGGCACCCTCTGCACTTGAAAGGCAGCTGCTTGTAGTCTAGTTTTTTATAATGATACCAGTTCCTAATTGTTAGCTTTATTGCTTCCGGTAATCCAACTTCTAGGTCCACCTCCACACATATTCAAGCACATGCATATTGATCTTTTGGGATTTCCATGTCGATATAGGGTGATTCCATGAAGGTGGGTAACACTTTTTGGCCAAATTTGGCGATGAAAACCTGATTTTTTACTCATGTGCTAGATAGAAGCCCTCGAAATGCATATATTCCATGTGAATTTCTAATTGTAGTAAAAAAACAAATTGTAGAATATTATGTTTCCTTCCTAATGATATTTTTTTGAAAAATATTTCGATGTCATTTAATGTGTGAAATTTTGCATTTAACGAACTGTGTGACCTTTAAAATTTGAAGAAGTTAATAAGTGGCTCGTGTCCATCCCCAATAATTCAATCTTACATTAATAAATTAAGAAAAAAATATACAAGAATGATCTACACAAAATGCACTGTGGTCTACATATTTTTTTGTTACTTTATTTCACAATATACAATAATTTATTATTTTTCGAAAGTGACCACATCTAATTTCAACATCATTTTATACACATGTGTGTCCATCCCAGCTTTTTTTTCACTGTTTTCAAAAATTGAAAAACCAAAGATACCCTTTTGAAGATGACGCGTCGATGTGTGGGCTGTGTATTTTTCAGAAATTTTTTGATGTGTATTTTTTACCCTGCGGATTTTTCTTCCAGCTGCTTCGAAGTTGTTGTCAGGTTTTCTAAGTGTAAGTTTTAGAAGTAATTAAAAAAAAAACCCATATGAATGTCGAAACGCATGCATGATACCTCAATGGATAGAGGATTCGGTGATGAATCTATTGGTATGAAATCCGCTCAGTTGTGTGCCATGAATGGTAGCGTTTACACCCTTAGAAGACGTAGAGAAACATTGATTTTCCTGTTAGAGGGCTAGTTCTCTGTTTTTTCAGCCCTTTAGTTATATATTTTTTCGATTGAGCTATTCAAATACCTTGATAGAGGGTTTACTAAACCCTCGATCGAGGTTTTGTTCAATATTTAAAAAAAAAAAACTTTGTACATGACTACCAAGGTTTTATATGCATGCTCACTACCATGAATACCCTATCTAGAAGATTATGCCCATTTAGGACATTTTAGAAATGGGATTCTAGGATCCAACTAAGAAAATGGAAATAAGTAATTTCAACATCATTTGATTCGACCAACTCTGCAAATAATAAATATCTTAGAAATTTAAACAAAAAAACAATCATGACATTGCTAGCTTATTCTACTAATAGACCTTTCGTCATTTTACTTGGAAACCAAAAGTCCCTGGTATAAACTGCCATGGGGCCAAGGGTTTGAGAAATGGATTGTTAAAAGCTTTTTAATGTTCATTAAACTGCTTCAAAACACAAAACATGGCTAGAATGGAGCAGCAATGGGGGGGGGCGGGAATTGAAGATCAGAATTAGAGTTACAGAAATGTAGTGAAATGTTTCAAATACTAAAAATACTTTGTTTCTTCGTATATAATTTTTATATTAAAAAAACTACAATTAAGTGATATGACTTTGAAAACACTAAATTTTATCTTAATCATCCAGATCTATTCCGCCATGGGTTCTGAGCTTTAAATATCTGGCCCGAGGATCTATATCGTAGGTGTCAGATCGTAGTCCTGAGAATCTAGGTGAAGTGGACACAACTCGGTTAAGTTCAGCTCATCAACTGAATTGCATGCATCATTGCCATAGTATTCTTTTTGCATTGAACCAAGGAGAGCAATGATGCATGCCATTCAGTTGATGAGCTGAACTTAGGCGAGTTGTATCCATTCGACCTGGATTCTATGGACTATGTTACGATACCTACGATATATATCCTCGAGTCAGATATTTAAAGCCCAGAGCCAAGGGCGGAATAGAACAGGACGATTAAGATAAAAATTAGTGTTAAATTCAAAGTCATATCACATAATTGTAGTTTTTTAAAATTAAAAATTATATACAAGGGAACAAAGTATTTTTAGTACCTTTAGAGAGATGAAAATGTGAGCATGAAAAAAAAATATGACCTCATTTCCTTGGGTTATATCAATGTCCATTGTTTACTTTTCAAAATTGTTATTTTGGCACACATTTGTAATTAATCTTGCTAATAAATTATTGAATGACATTAGAATTTACATCAATAACACGTGACTAATTGTTTTGGTGTTTCATAATGCTAAGAGTGGAGGAAAATAAATAAAATAAAATGTGTTATGGCGACTGTGGGATCCGAAAAACAAAAAGTATGGAAACTAAACATGATACTAATTCTCATTTTGACAAGAATTGAAAATGTTCAATGACATGAATTCAAATGGGGATTCAAAATACAAGGTGTCCAAGCATCTTGGAAGACTTCATTAAATGAAACTTTACATGATGCATATGAAAATACAATGTCAATATCAAGCTATGAGTTCGATCAAGGTCTCTAAAACCATTGATCGAACGAGTTAGAGAAAAGCTCAATCGAGCTAGCAGCTTCATCGAGCTTCTCAAAACTTTAACTAAAAACATATTCGAGTGTGCACACGAATATGGACACCCAAATATAATTAAAATCAAACATAGAATTATATGATAATAAAATTTAATAAAACATAATTTCAACTATAAGAATTATACTTGAGGGTAATAGCACATACCTTGAAGAAAAAACAAGTAAACGCATTACTACTGTCACTTCCCCTAGATTTTATGTATAGATATTAGTTGTAGAGTAATTGGAGTTATAGATGCAATTGATTGGAGTCATAGATGTGATTAATCACATCTATAACCCAATTACTCTACGACTAATATCCATCAAAGGAAGTTCATATCCATTTCCAATTAAATGATGGACATGTTGCCTATTTATAGGCAATTAAAGATGCTCGATCAAGGTCTACTTTAACCCTCGATCGAGTTTTTTTTAACCCTCGATCGAGGTTTTGAACCATCGACCAAGGGTTTACAAAAATATCGATCGAGCGTTTAACAGAACCTCGATCGAGCTATTAAGACCTCAATCGAGGGTTTATTAAAAGCTCGATCGAGGTACGTTTTTCTGTTTTTTCCAAATTCGCGTTGCCAAAAAATGTAACCCACCTCCGTGGATGCACACTATACTTCCCTAGGGTGTTCCCAATTGCTTGGAGAGATTTTGGATTCTAGCAGTTCATAGGTAGGTTTAGAAGCCTAACCCACACTGGAACGGATTTGGGGATATCTCCCTTGGGATCAAAATCCGGTGACCAACCGTTCAGGTAGAGGCCTTGCAGCCCCATGAAGTAGGGTCTATTTCGGAAGATTGGGTCCTTGTCATCCTTGGATTCAAAGTTGAATAATAAATAACCTCGACCTACTGAGTAGGATGCCACATTTTTCGAGATCAGAGGTCTCTAGTTCCTTTGAACCCATTTCTCGGTGGTTTTAGGTGATGGACAAAGTCCAGTGAATTTCCCTATCAACACTCGATCTGCCAGCGAAAGAGCCACGCGAATAGTATCCTACAGCAGCAGAGCAACTATCGGCACATCCTCGATTCATTTGACGAATTTCAGAGGGGCTCCTTTAGAAACCCTCTTGCTTTGAGCAGTGACAATTTTCTTGAAATCCTCCGAAAATGGGACAAGGGGCGACTCTCCACCCACCTCCACCACCATTGGACCCTCAAATGCCTCTCAACCCTAGGCAAAGAGAGCCTCAGATCCAGATCTAACGGATCTGCAAAATATAGTTGTCACAGAGCAAGATCTGGTTGGTTCAGATCAAGATCGGATCAACACAATGCCAAGGGATCGTTGATTGCCAGAGGCAGAAGCCGAGACGGCTTCCTCGATGGCCACGCTGGCCACTGGAGCAGGTGGTCAGGATCGCAGGCCCATGCAACATTGTCTGATAGACTTGTAGATGATAAACTCTATATTACAATGTTCTTCTTGCCATACTAAGTTGTTAAGCACCTTGTTAGTGTGAAATAAAATTTTGGATAAAAAACCATTATTCTTTTACTTATTAGAAAAGTTATGTATAATTTAAACAAAGAAAATGAATTTAAATTGAGTCAAATCTTAAATTAGTCTATCATTTTAACTTATTTTTTGTTTTCTTTTTGTTATTATTCTCTTTATTCTTGCTTTAATCTGTCATACTTGTTCTTTTCTTTATGATGGGATAGGCTATCCCTATTAAACTTGCACAGTGATCTAGGGACTAAACACAGTCTCATCAATAGATTAATGACAATAATTCATGAAAATGGTGAAAAAGGGCTACAGAATGAGTAGCCGCACTGTATATTCACACAAAGAATGAGAAATTACATTACAATGTCATGCTACAAGCATGAATGAGAAACAATTCGAATTCCTAAGGAGGTCATTCGAATTGAATGAGTGAGTCTAGCTTAACTGAATGTAAGCCACAATCAACACTCAAGTTAACCACTGATCAAAACCCTAATTGACTCAACTGAACCCTAATTGAAGTCAGAGTGCAATAAATGATTAGTCTCAACTGAAAGAGATCATACACATGTCACAGCAAGCCAACCATCAAGTGGTAGTGCTTCAATGACTCCAATGAACCCTGATGAGGTTAACTGAAGTGTAACTGAACATCATAAATGGTTGGAGGTGCCCCTGTTGACTCCAGTTCATTAAATAATCAATTTAATGAAGGGAGGCACCTTCACTACCCTATTTAACTAATTGTAATCATCAGTTAGCAATTAGGTGCATTAATATCACTCAGATCACCCCCGGAGTGCTCCAGTTAGCCTCCCCAAATGTAGGAGAAGGCTAAGTTAGCCTCCTTGACTGAAGGTAGGCATAGATGTGATCTAGCCGATGACATTTAATGCTCCATTGATGTTAATTAAGCCAAAAATACTTAGGATAGTGGTTTAACTAGGCCAAATTGACCAAAATGAGTGTGTAAGGTGGTAAATGTCTCCAACACCCCCCCTTAAGCTATACTCAGGAGGAGTTAGAAAACATAAATGCATAAAAATGCTAGGGCCCCAGAAACTAAGGCCATAGGTCACCCTGTACAATGCTGAAACTGAAACAATGCTAAAAAACAAACCAAGTGAGGAAAAGAGGGAAAAACCAGTGGGAAAACCCCTCCTCAAGCTGAACACTGAAAGTAGTCTGAATCACCCTGATGAACTCACCCCCAATAGTGAATGGAGGTAAGTGAACTTCTTTTCTTAAAATCTCTTGGTGAAAATGTCTGTAATCTGCTCATCAGTCGGGAAGTATTGCAGAATGATGGTCCTGTCATGCACTAGCTCCCTGATATAGTGCATGCGGATCTCTACATGCTTGGTCATCTTCCTGGTAACTGGATCTGTGGATATATTAATAGCACTTTGATTGTCACAAAAGAGGACAATGGAAAAAGTACTACCAAGATCAAACTTTGAAAGAATGCCTTGCAACCAAACTGCTTGGATGCAAGCATTCACCGCTCCTCGATACTCGGCCTCTGTTGAAGATAGTGCTATGGCACCCTGCTTTTTTGCTAGAACAAAAAATGGGGCCACCACCAAACATGAATAAATATCCAGAAGTAGACTTCTGATCAATAGAATCACCCATCCAATCGGAATCTGTGTATCCAATCAGCTCTAGCTCGGAGTCTACAACATAGTGGATGTCGTAGGTCCTAGTTCCCTGAATATACTAGAGGATCCTCTTGGTTGCCTTCCAATGAAGATCATGAGGCTGTTGCATGTAACTTAATACAACATTAATGGCATAACAGATATCAGGCCGAGAATGTGTCAAGTACAACAAGCTACCAATTAGCTGTCGATAGATAGTGCAGTCCATGGGAGGTGTGCTTTTTCCTTCTTCAAGGTTGATCCTTGAAAGGAAAGGGAATGGTGCAGACCTACATTCAGCCATGTTAAACTTGACTAATAGGTCTGAAATTTATTTGGACTAAGTGACCATAATCCCATCAGAATTTTTCTCAATTTCGAGCCCCAAAAATAGCTTTAGGAGCCCCAAATCACTCATTTCAAAGGCATTGTGGAGAGCAGTTTTGATGGCTGAAATGGAAGCAACTGTGCTACCTGTGATCAGTAAGTCATCAACATATAAAACAATAATGATAAAATTACTATCAGACTACTGTAAATATACATTTGGATCTTATCTACACCGTTGGAAGTTTTGCGAGAGCAGGAAGGCATCCATCTTGGAATACCACTCTCTTGGGGCCTGTTTTAACCCGTATAGTGACTTCTTTAGCTTGCAAACCAAAGATGGATCAGTGATGTAGCCCTCAGGCTACTTCCTGTATATCTCCTCATGAATATCTCCATGCAGAAAGGTTGACTTAACATCCATATGATGCACTTCCCAGTGATTAGATGCTGAAATTGCCAAAACTATGCGGATGGAGTCCATTTTTGCAACCAGTGCAAAGGTCTCATGGTATTCCACTCCTTGGACCTGAGAGAAACCTTTTGCCACCAGCCTTGCCTTATATTTGCAGGTGCTTCCATCAGCAGCAACCTTGGTCTGAAACACCCACTTGCATTGAACCAATTTCATTCCCGGAGGAAGAGAAACTAGCTCTCAAGTAGTGTTTTTCTGAAGAGAATTCATCTCTTCATCCATGGCAACTTGCCATCTCGGATCCTTCCGAGCATGGTAGTAGGATTTTGGGTCTGAACTAATCATCAAATAGCAAGTTTCAGACAGCAAATTATCAGTACAAGAGAGCACAATACCTACTCTTTGGAAATCAGACAAGGTTCTCCTTGGATCATCTGGATTTCCAATGTTTTCTCCTGCGGAGGAGAGTGTCTGTCGGGCCCATGTGGGAAGATGATTTTGCACTTCAGGTTCTGATTCAACATCTGATGGTTGCTACACACTGATATCAGAAATCAGAGGATCCAAATCAGGGTCATCACCCCCAATTTCATCATCCAAATATTCAGTAGAATAGGAAGGAAATTCAACAGTGTTCTCCTTCCCTAGTTCCACCTCCTGAAGAGGCTCATCGAACTTGACACTTCTCTGGATGATGATCTGTTTTGTTCTAATATCCAGCAGCTTGAAACCTTTTGATTCATTAGGATACCCAATAAATAGACATTCTATGCTTTGCGATTTCAAATCCCTTCTTTTATCAAGTGGAATTTGGGCCCATGCAGTGGACCCAAACACCCATAGGTTCGACACATCCGGATTTTGTACGAAGTATGCTTCGAAAGGGGTCTTCCCTTTCATGGATGAGTGTGGCACCCTGTTCTAAATGTATGATGTAGCATGCATGGCTTCAGCCCATAAATTTGCATCAAGCTTCTTTGATTCCAACATACAGGTGGTCATCTCCTTGAGAGACCGATTCTTCCTTTCCGCTACACCGTTCTACTGGGGAGTGTAGGGAATTGAATGTTGGACCTGAATACCACTTTAGGAGCATATGTGCAGCAACTCATTACTGACATACTCCCCATCATTATCAGATCTCAAGATCTTGATCTTAAGCCCAGAGGCATTCTCGATCAAGGCCTTAAGTTCAAAATTTTTTTCACATACTTCAGACTTCTTTTTGAGAAAGAAGACCCATGTGTACCTTGAAAAATCATCAATAAAAGTCAGAAGATACCTTGATCCATTCATGGATGTGACAGGAATCAGACCGCTGATATCAAAATGTATCAGCCCCAATATGCATGTAGCTTGGTTTGCCTTCCCTCGATCGAACTTGTGCTCAGGGTGTTTTCCAGTCACACAGCTCTTGCAATTTCTGGTGGTTGCCTTGATGACTGGGAGGCCTTCAACCATGGAGTTTTTCTATAAATTCTGCAAATATTTGAAATTTAGATGGCCAAACCTTTCATGCCACAGCCTACTAACCTCATTTCCATGAGTTAGTAGAGCGGTGGGCTTTGCATCCAACACAAAGTGGGAGAACTCATAGGCTCCTGCATGATGGTTTGCAAGACCTTTAGCAATGAGTTTCTCGGATGCAAGCTCCATTATCTCAACATAATTTGGGCTGAAATAAACTCTCTTAGGCACTCCAGTATGTGTCATCTAATAGACACTAAGGAGATTTGATGCCAGAGACGGTACATACAAAACATTTGAAAAATAGCCATTCTCAAGATCAACCGTACCTTGTCCTTCTGAAATGATGGTGGAGTCATCTCCCATGTGGAGGGGGATGGATTTGCCAGTCTCCAAGGATGAAAAGGAGTCTCTTTCAGTCATCATGTGGTTCGAAGCTCCAGAATCAATTAAGAGTGCTTTGGACTTCGAAGTGCTTGCCATGAGGGCATGACCTTTTTCATGCTATGGTTCCCGATCTTGCTGATCTCTCCTCCGAAAGCTTTCTAGAAGATTGATGTGATTTCTCTCAAGGAGAGAGGTTGCTTCATCAAGCTTCTTCTTCATGCAGGCATGTTCAGGGTGGAAGCCTTTCCTGTAGTATGAACACTTGATTTTTTCGTTTCCATGGTGCCCTTTTCCTTTGTTCTTCCTTGAGCCGGAAGACTCATCATGATGCTGGTTTTCAATTCTAGGCTTAGGAGCATCAAATTTAGTTTTTGGGTTCTTCTGCTGCTTTCCTTTACCCTTAAGATCTTTTGGCCCTGAGACATGGAGGGATTGATCACGAGAGGATCTAATGATCCCCATATGGACAAGCTTATCATGTTCACTTGTGAGGGACTCAATGAAGGCATTGAGTGTAGGCATCTTCCATCCAAGGGTTGTGAGCTTTCCCGCACGGAATGTAGAAACAAAAACTGGATAATCAGCTCCAAGTTTGGAGAGTATGGTGAGGATGAGCTGATCATCTACCTTCTCCACTTTGCATTACTTCAAGAGTAAGACAGTGTGCTTGAACTTAGTGAAAAAGTCATTCAAAGTATCGAAATTGGAGGGGTGGAGAGACATTAATTCATTTTTGAGCCTGTAAAATCTCAAGTCATATTACTTTCCATATAGGGTTTCCAATTTGTCCCATATTTCCTTTGGAGTCTTCAACCCCTAAAGATGGAAAAGAAGATCCCAGGAAATAGAGAGGCACAAGAATCCGAAGGATTCATCCTTCTTGTTCAAGAATCTTGATTTGTCTATGGTAGAACCAGGCTCAGGTTCAGTGTCCATGGTGACTCTATAGAGTCCTCTGGAGCGCAGCTGAATCTCCATGTCACCTTTCCATGAGTGGAAATTGTATGGAGTCAAAAGATCTACTAAGGAGGCCATATGGATCTGTTGGAGCAAATGCTTCACCTATAGAAAACCTGAAAATGACAACATAAAGGGCAATGTAAGGTTGGACAGCCTGCACATTTTAGGCTTTCATCACACCCAGCATATTCAATCAAGCAAGATTGATCAACAAGTTCTTTACTTGGGGTATTAAGTGGTAATTCTTGGCTTCTGGTGCAGTGCTGGATTTTTGAGCTATTGCTTAATTTTCATGCAGAAATCTGTCAAAAAACTTGTTTTTGAGAGATAGAGCTTCGTCCTGCCGTGAGCTCTGATACCATATTAAACTTGCACAGTGATCTAGGGACTAAACACAGTCTCATGAATAGATTAATGACAATAATTCATGAAAATAGTGAAAAAGGGCTACAGAATGAGTAGCCGCACTGTATATTCACACAAAGAATGAGAAATTACATTACAATGTCATGCTACAAGCATGAATGAGAAGCAATTCGAATTCCTAAGGAGGTCATTCGAATTGAATGAGTGATTCTAGATTAACTGAATGTAAGCCACAGTTAACACTGAAGTTAACCACTGATCAAAACCCTAATTAACTCAACTGATCCCTAACTAAAGTCAGAGTGCAATAAATGACTGAGTCTCAATTGAAAGAGATCAGACACATGTCACAGCAAGCCAACCATCAAGTGGTACCGCTTCAATGACTCCAATGAACCCCGATGAGGTTAACTGAAGTGTAACTGAACATCAGAAGTGGTTGGAGGCACCCCTGTTGACTCCAGTTCATTAAATAATCAATTTAATGAAGAGAGGTGCCTTCACTGCCCTGTTTAACTGATTGTAACCATCAATTAGCAATTAGGTGCATTAATATCACTCAGATCACCCCCGGAGTGCTCCAGTTAGCCTCCCTGAATGTAGGAGAAGGCTAAGTTAGCCTCCTTGATTGAAGGTAGGCGTGGATGTGATCTAGCCGATGACATTTAATGCTCCACTGATGTTAATTAAGCCAATAATACTTAGGATAGTGGTTTAACTAGGCCAAATTGACCAAAATGAGTGTGTAAGATGGTAAATGTCTCCAACAATCCCAAAACATAATAGTATTTCAAAGAGAATATTATAGCTTTGATAAAAGGAAGAAGAAGTTTAAGAAATTGATAAGGTTGTTTGTCTAACAAGTTTTTTATTAGAATCTAATTATTTATTTTAATAAATTCAAATGGTGTGATGTTCAAATTGTGCTTTAAATGTATAAATAGATTCAACCTCCTTAAATACTATACTACATCTAAATTATGCAAGTTTAAACAATGTTATTTGAAATTTTAGAAATTATTGAAATTTTTTATCAATTTCTTTCAAAATATGTTAAAAAAGGAATTTTTTTATCAATTTCTTTCAAAATATGTCAAAAAATGCCTAAAAAAAGCAAAATAATCAAACATTTAAGTTGAACATAAAAAAATTAAATGCTGAAACTATTCAACTTACAATTGATTAAGTTATTAAATTTATATTAATAAATATAAACTAGGATCATATCACCATTGTTAAGGGTTAATTCTTAACACATTGTAGTTTGTCATGCCTAATTGATTGACACACTATTAAAACAAAGGAGGGGTTGTGTGCAAGTCTTTCTGAAACTTCTCAGTTGACATCCACGCTTAATACAATTTGTATATGCAAATGCAATGCCATAGGGTGTGTTTCCAATATACACTTTTAAAAGAGCATTTTTTAATAAATAAAGATTATGTATACATATGACTAAATTCAACTACTTGGATTTAAGAAAGAAGATATAAACAAGGGAGGCTTCTAAGTAGCAAGTCCCTGCCAAGGTGTGAGCGTAAATCGTTAATAGTAAATGTACTATGAACTAGTATTGAGGACCAATTGATTCAATGCTGCACCTAGTAAAGTAGGTGAAGAAAATGTATAGAATCAATGCATTAATTGAGGAGACCGTCTGGTTCCAACATTCCTTGTAATTGTGGCATTAAAATTATTGCATGAGTTTACAACAACCATCCAGCTAGACTTTGGCCAACACAAGAACTAGTCAAATGGAGTATATTTAATATGCGTCGAGAGACTCTTTTGAGCGTTGCTTGGTAATATTATTTTCTATTTATATTATGTATTATCTAGTGTTATATCTTAGCTTCCATCAAAACCATAATGGTTTTGATGGTAAAAACCTTGCCATGAAGGATTTAAGAAAAATATTTAAAATTCATGCTTCCAATGTTGACGTGTTATTGTTCAAACCGTGAGAATAAGCTAATAAGCGATCACTCCTTTGAGATCCCTAGTAATGAAAGCATGCCTTGAACAATTGGTGGTATAAATACAAATTTAATAAATTCGATGTGGTTAAATATTTGATTACAAAATGATTTGCAAGACCTTTGATTCATGACCAGAGATATGGGAATCTCAGAAATATTAATAACTAAATATGAATCCATTTGGGATCTGTTGTGATTTTATAAAGAGAAACAAGCTTGACTAGTGAACTATCTATTAGATCAACAACTGGTGTATATTAAAGAATGAAGTGTATGAGCCCAACAAGATTCGTTGATTGCTTGCGTGTTTCCCTCACTTGCCTCCGCACTTACTAGAAACTACGCATAAAAGGTAGGTTTCGATGAGCCATATTGGTATGGTTTTATTGCTAAAAAGTCGATATGAGTACAAAAATAAAACTTTTGAGCCCTGAGTTGAATAAGAGTTCCAACTAAAGGACTTCATTTTGAGCCACGAGGAAGCTTAATAATTTCAAATTTAGAGGTTGATAGAGCACTAGTCCTTAATGTTCTTGAGTTAGTGCCTTAATGTACTAAGTTGGGGTAAGTTATACCAAAACAAAATTACGATCAAAATTGAAGACGCACTTTACCTATATGGTTAAATTTCATCTTTAATTTATTCAACTGCAGGATACTAGAGGTTTGCCCCCAAACAAGTACACTGTAAAGAAATAAATCATGGTAAGTAGGCGGTCTTTGAAAATATGGCGTTGTTACTAATTAACGTGTTAAAAGATGAAGATGAGAGGAATGGTTGAAATAATGTATCGTTGCAAAGCATAACAATCAGGTGAATTTTTTACTTGGGCATTTGTGTGACTGGTATATTTGTTTTTACTTGGGCGTTAATTGGCTGTTCTTAATGGTGATTTGAGAAAACTTCAGCACCCACTAATAGCATGGGCATGATCACAATTTATTTGTCACTGTTCGTGGTAGTTGGAAGTTTTCTTGCGAGAAAATTTTTGTAAGGGTCTTAAAATAATATTTTAATGGTCATCAAATTAAGAAATTTTCAAAGGAAAACAATAAGTTGGTGGTTTAAACTTTTACCTCGAAATCCAAGCGAATGAAGTTGATCAAGAACGTAATATGCTAAGGGATATTTTTTTATATAGTGCCACAGGTTGGAAATTAATGATTAAGGGATAGTTTTTATATAGTGCCACAGGTTGGAAATTAATGATTAAGCATATCTTAAGAAAATGCCAGTGAAATTAATGATTAAGCATATCTTAAGAAAATGCCAGTGATTTGAAAAGAGGCATTAAGTCTGTTGAAAATAAAATATAATAAATATATTTATGTTTTCAAAGTTAGTGTATCCATCTGTTTCCAGTGTATTCATTTCCCCACTCTTTATATTCCTTAAAATTTTGTAAAATCCTAACACAGACATTTCACAAGCACAAGTTGCAATCATCTCAGTGCATGCATAGCACATGGAAGGCTCATGCATCCTCCACCTTCACTGTGGTCTGAATGATTGCCAAAATCTAAAGGGGCCTGCTCACAGGCATGCATGACAAGTATGACCATTCCTTTTGGGGAATTCATCTCATTAACTGGTTCTTAGATTCTATGGGTTCGTTGTACTTGAATGTTTTGCTGTTGATATGGGCTCCTTGCTGAATAGGAAGAACTTGCTGGTATTGCCTTAAAACGAAACGCTATAAACCTTCAGAAAGACCATAAGTTAGGTAAGTTTTCATCCTTAATAAAATATGAATCAAGCTATTTTTTATGCTATTGTTGTCACCAGTCTATTTGTAAGCTGCTATTATTGTCACCAGTGTAACCGGTCTGTTTGTAAGCTTTGAATCATATTTTATCTCTTATTAGTTAGTTTCCAGGTGCTTTGTTTGGCACTAGGGGAACATGTGATAATATTCCTCTCTAAAATCGCAAAAATGGGCCCTTCATATATAAGGCACCAACCGCGACGACGTCTTCTAATTGGTATTAAGAAACCTCCCCTTTTAGGTGGTCAATCTCGGTTCAAATACGAGCGTATTGAATGCAACTGTGGTTGCTTCAAATAATTTGCAGGTAGTTCCTTCAGTAACCTAGGTAATTGTCAATAGAAGGTTTTAGTTGCCAGACAATGGATTCCCTGGCTAAAACGACTTTCAATAGAAGATTGGTATATAATGAATTCTCAAACTGACATGGAATGAAAAACCGAAGGCTTGGCTTGGGTATAAGGATCCCTTGTTTTTTACGCCCGTCAACTGAACTTATCTGCTTTCCTTTTTTCACTAACTGAAATATTCATTTACTGAATCTCATGGCATTTAAAGAGATATGTCATGTTTTCAAGGGTTATTCTTTTGTACCGAAGCTTCTTCACTATTGTTCCATAACTTCTGTGTGTATCACATAGATGCACCTCAACATGAGGTTCATATTGGCGCATTCTCCTGATTAGAGTTGCAGTTATTAATATATGCACTCTACATTATAGGTTGTGTAAATGATTTTAGGTATGTTGATGTTTTATGTCCAGACTGCTCACCTTACATAATTTACTTTGCTTTTTTTTTAGGAGTTGCAACTATTTCATCAAATCTTCCAGTGCCTTCGGTTGACGATCTGGCAGAACAGGTGGCTGAAGTGCTGGATCACTTTGGGTATTTACAAAAAAACCTTGTTTAATTGATTTGATATCACGTTTTCTTTAAGTTTTGTATTATAGATACAGTTATTCCTATTTTTTCATAGACTTCTAACAGTTCAAGTTCACCTTTGATGTGTATTTTTCAAATTTGATTGGTTTATGAACTTCTATTACCATTTGTTTAACAGGATTTATGAGGTCATTTGTATGGGTGTGACAGCAGGGGCTTACATCTTGACATTGTTTACAGTAAGAAAACATATTGTAGATCACTGCAATTATTGTGTATTGAATTTTAACTACTTCCAGTTGTAAAGCAAATTATCTCATTTTCTGTTGCAGATAAAAAAATACATGGAGGGAGTTTCCGGACTTATTCTTGTATCCCCGCTATGTAGAGAGCCTTCATGGACTGGATGCTTCTATAACAAAGTTGGTTTAGCAATACATTTTATCTTTGTTTCCTCTCTTTTAAAAGCCCTTGAAATTGAAAATCCATGGTTCTGATGCATGTAATTTCAAACCAATACATGCATCACCTTGCACACCCATTGTACACCTAGTGGAAGCCATAGTCTCGACCATTATCGCATAACAGGTTCTGTCATTATTTGTTTTCCACCATCTCTGGGGCCAAACTAGCTTCGGTGTAGTTGCATCAAGCCTAACGTCTGCTAGCCCTCGTTACGGCTCTATCATTAAGAATTGCATATAGAAAAGGCAACATGAAAGGCATGCACAGATTTAGAAGCAATAATTATATGAAATGCCTGTGCAATTAAGGCATGTACAGATTCATAAGCAATAATTATATGAAATTCCTGTGCAGTTGGAAAAACAAAATGATTAAATTACCTTAATGTTGACAAAGAATAGAGCACTAGAGAGCTGTAGGTTACACAAACATCATGATTTTCTTCATTTTCTTGATGCAGAGTCAATTGCAAACTGGAGCTGGGTCATAAAAAATAGCAGCTACTGCTACTATGATATGTTGTTATGCTGGAAAATATTTCCTTCGGAGGGAGGATCTATTCTATGCAATCAGCAGTTCATAAAATCCAGGAACCTTGGGGGCTACAACAGACGCACTATTGATACTGATAGAAATACACACTACTGATAGAAGACACACTATTGATAGAAGAGGTGGTGATTGTAGGAAGAACAGGGACAAGGCCGACATTGGACAAACTGACATTGGGCAAACCGACATTGGACGTGGTGGACAGTAGTGAAAAACCATGACACTACAGAAATTAAAGTACATACAAGTGGCGATCATGCCAATTGCCACAATGAACCACCACAACTAACGTCTGAGGAGAAATGTAAAACCTATATCCAACATTTAATGCTGGAGAACTAATGCTAAGCCCATCGTAACATTAATTCACATTTTTAAGTTTTTCACATTTTGGAGAAAAAGGACTATAGTAAATTTATGTGGAATTGGGCCTAGCATCGTTTTGAGGCCAAATAAGAGATCCAAATTATTCATTGGTGGAAAAAACGGTAGGTCAAATACCACTGGCTAAGGAAAAGTGTTTTGAAAAGTTTTTTAAATAAAAAATTAATGTTTTAAGAAAAAGCTAAGATATGTTTTGCAATAATGTATAGGCTTTTGTGCTGAACTAATGAAAATGGCTGCAAGGCAATTACAAGAGTCCCTTCCAACCTGAAGGTAGGGACTAACAAGACAAAGATATTTCTAAGTGATTTAAAAAAGAAAGACAAAGCGACTGTATTAATAGTTAGCTTTAAAGGAGATAGAGAAAAGACTGGGAGATTATGAATGGAGATGGAAAGAGTGATATCTTTTAATATTAAGGTATAAAAAAAATGACTAATGCATCACAATGGACATGTACTTTGAGTATAACTTGGGATTTAAAGAGTAGAAGATAAATGAGTCAAGTTTCTCAATAAAATAGAGATTTGTTTATGTATTTTTTCCTATTCGACCTTAATAAAGAGGTAGTAAGACAATATATCCTAGCTGAAGATGATTTAAGGGTATGTAATAACTTCCTTAGAACTAAGTAAACTTTCTAATGAAGGGGTAAACATATAGGGTTTTTATAATGAATTGAGGATCTTAAAGTTTGAGGATCTTTAAATAGAGAATATTATCTACCAAAAATCACATTCATAAAAGTCTGAACAAAAGAAAATGGTGTATTCTTCCCATACAAACTCTTTATTAAATAGATTGCATATAAGTTGATCATGAGGCATGCGATAATTATTCTCGATCCTTAACTAGTGAGAACAGATTTTGAATTTCCTAAGATGAAAGTGAAGGCTATGTGAAACTTGGTCCTTCAGACTATTGGAACCAAAGGTTCTTTGATAACCTCACCTTGTCAATTAAAGGGAGTCAATCGTTCAAGTGATCCAACCACTAAATAAACTACCTTGTCAAATCAAGGGAGTTGACCACCGACTAAAATATGCATTGACTGTGTCCAGTTTGGATTTTAAATCCACATTCTATGGACAATTATAACTAATGTGGTCTTGTGGATATCAGTTTGGCCCACGGTTAAAACATATTTATAGATGGTCTACTAGATTAGTCTATCATCTAATCAGACACATTGATTAGCATGGGATCATAAATATCAGTGTGCTCTCATGGAACATGCTCATTGTGCATTAGTGCAAAGGTTCCTTTAGACACCACCACTATTTGTGGAATCTTTGTTCTCTCTTCTACAATTTATTACCTATCCCAAAATGGTATCGAATCTTTGAGGTTTGTGATCAAGGTTTTGGAGAGTGACTAAGTCCATCAAGAGCTTGTGGTCTGATGGGATGCTGTGAAATTTTCTTGGAATCAAGAGTATGGTGAATTGTAGATATATTTGTTTTGCTAGATTTGACCGTCACGTGCCCTTGCACTTCGACAGGATCTGAAAATTATTTGGTTATTATTTGTTAGATTTGTTTTGCTAGGTGTATTCATTATTTTGATCATATAATTGTTTATATTGGGATCATGGCATGACTTGGTTGTTCTTGCATGAAGAATGGATCAATTCAACTAGTGTATGATGCCCTAATTTTGTATGAATTTGCTTTTGGGTCACACAGATTATGCCCTAGCCTCTCTGTCGATCTAGTGAGAAGTTGAGTGGTTAATCCTGTTGGTTATCACCATTGATTCCAAGTAATGTATGGAGCCACTAACATCATACTCAACTTGTCAAACTACGAAAAAACACGATATTGATTCAACTAGTGATTGACCTCAAGATATTCAATCTAGGTGATTAAAACTAAATACCCATCGAAATATTGTTGCAGATCTTCCACTTAGTTGAAAAATTATACTATCTTCGACCTATTGACTGACCAACTAAGGAGTCAAGCATCAACTTTGATTGTTTTTATCACTGATTGGAACCATTGACTATGAATAGATTGACTGGAATGCTTGAATTACAACTTGAGGCTGACCTAATAGTTGTTTGAAGATCAAACACCCTATTACTTGGGGGTCATTTTGTGTGGCTTTGCATTCTACCTTGAATGTTTAACTAGAAAACTGGATTCCTTGTGAGATTTAGAGTTCAATCACTATTTTTCTCAGTACAAAATTGTGCCCAACAATCACCCTAGACTAACATTTGCTTAACTTGGTATAAGTCGACTATTTATTTAGTAGCAACTTGTTGGTTATTGTTATTTCTACTATGTTTCTTTAGAAAATGCCAACGACCTATGTCATTGGGAAACTTATGACCTTGTTGGTATATTGAGTTACACATTGAGTATTCTTTACCAAGATGAGAATCGACCAACAATGGGAAGATAGTTTCCTTGTTTGGGAATCGACTGTGAATGAATTTCTGAAGATGGGTGCCTTTGACAAAGATGAAGTCTTAATTTTGCAGAAATTACATGAGGTTTGTGAGAATAAATATATTGCTTTTTAGTCATCCCATGATCAACTTCAGTAGGAGGTTGTTTCCTTACAAACTATTGTTTCTCTATTGCAAACTAAAAATGAAGGATTGAAGCATAAGTTGCAAACTACTTGTTCCTTATTAGAAAATGAAGCTACCCTTTTTTAGACTATTGTTTTACATATAATGGATGAGAAAATTGGGAAGATTGTTGTCTTGGAGAACACCATGGAAAATATTTTCCAAAATCTTGTGGATGAATTTGGAGATAAATCAAGTCTTACGGATGATCTGGAAGAAGAATTAAAATCCCTTTCTCATACAGAAAATTGTCTTCAAGTAGAATATTTATAGACTGGAGGAAGATAATATCAAACTAGCTAATGAGGCGACTATTTGTAGGCCTATGCCGATGAGGTTCGTGAAGAATTTGCTCCTCTTAAAGTAGATAAAAATTGCTTGTTTGATGAATTTCAAGCTTTCAAAGAAGATTATGATGCCTTGTTGCTACAATTGACAGAGAAAGATGAAATTGTTAAGGATTTGCAAGAGTACAAGCAAAGTATTGAACCGGAGATTAGATGACCATAGGAAGCTAAGAATAAGAATGTCGTTGTTGTTGAGCTACCATGCTCACCTATAAATTCTTCTACCTTTGATAACCTTGCTTATAGCTTAGATGTTTGTAAACTAGCTGACTATAAGAAATATGTTGATGATATTTTTATTCCTCTCATGATTTATTGAATACAAATGATATTTCTCCTAGTTTTCAGAAACACACTACATGTATAGGGTCCCAACTATTGTGCAAGATGGGATATACTAGAGGAAAAATTAGGAAGAATGGAAATGGTATTGTTGTTCCTATCACCCCATAAATAAAACCACCAAGAGCAGGTATTGGCTATGATATTGATGCTACCTCCCTGTCTACACTTGGTTCTGTTGACATAAAAAGTGTTAATTGTTGCTGGAGGTGTTTAGACTAAAGTGTTGGAAGAGAAAATTGTTGTTGATTGTGCTAAATTGTTTGATTAATTAGTTGTTTCTATTGAACCATAAATTGAGAATATTGTTACATGACATTATTATTTATATGCGGGATTGTTTTGTTCCTGTCAGTGAACCATAACCCGAGCCTACATCCTATGTTCCATCAAAATATAAATATGTTCCATATAGTCATCCTCATCATAAGAATCAAAGAATTTTTCCTTGGAACCAAAATTCTTGGAAATATATCAGTTATGTTTTTAAAACTTTGCAAAAACTACGTGAAAGACAAAATCATGGATCAATGCCAACTACTTGGATTGATTCTGGTTGGATTGATGAATGGTCATGGAATCATTTGAACATATCCATAAGGAATTCATGCAGATGTGTATCATCAATTGTATATTCACAATGCTCCTCTTACTTGCTTATGATTTATTTGGATTGGTTAATCGAGGCTCGACCATAGATGACAGTTGACTAGAGTATCGACAACCCCTTAGTCATAGGCTAATATCCCTCGATCCCTCACTTAGAAATACCAATCCAATCACATATCACACATAGAACACTATCCTACCCTCACCATCCAAACCTCCAAAATCCACATGAAGAGGAACAAGGATGGAATAAGACTCTTACCCAAAAGAAACTCCCCTGGAAAGAAAAATCCCCTTCCCCCTCTCCTTCCTAATATTTAAGCTTTTCCAATAGGGTGGACACATCTCCAGATGAAATATTTCCCATGCAAATATCATAAAAATAGATAAATAGCTCATAATTATATATATTTTATTATTTTCCTTTTGACCCTTTATTTAACCCAAAACATGATTTATTAAGTTTAATTTTGTCAAGTTATATAACTTTATTCTTATGAATTCCTTACTTTTGTAACATTATTAATATAACCTACACAGTCTAATACTATTGTGGAGGGATAGGGCATACTCATGTGGCCATCACAAGTATGTCCCATACCTTCACTATAACCTTGTCATGCCCCCTAGAACTAATGCAATAAGTGACGGGGGGAATTACATACTTCCCCCCTTACACACCCTCTCCCATAATCACACCATTCGATCAACCTATGAACACCCCCAATACTCTGGATGGTCCTGCTCGCCACGACACAGACCCTCTGCTACAAAAAGTATAAGGGTCACCCAACATGGTGTAACCACAATAGGCATAAGAAGTCTCACCATAGATACGAAAAGTCACAAGCATGCTCCTTTATATTTTACAACTTCTAGCATCATGAGAAGGATTAAGGCCTTATATTCTTTGCTGGGTTATATACCCCCAAGACCTCATCTGGTCCAATATGTTAAACTATGTACACCATGCATCTAAAAAGGTTGCCCCAACTCCCCCCGCAACTCTTAATGGGCAATCAACCCTAGGTATTGAAAGTACTTCTCCATAGACCCCCCCTTTCTAAGATACCTCAAGACGTGGACTTTAAAAAATTGTATAAAGGAAAGGAACTGCTGGCAAGGTATTATTGAGTGAGTTGGTTTCCTAGCCCGTAAATCCATTGTGGTTATGGTTCCCACAATATCTTGGCTTTTAGAATAACCCGGACTTGAAGGCCCTAGAGTGGGATTCCTGTGAACTTCCTCTCATCATGCCATCATAACATTAGTCAAGACTTTAACATTTAGATATCATATGCTATCTACATCAATAATAAAATCTACATTCTACCACATGCCCTTATGATAATATACCATCATCACAAGTAATGGGGAACTGCATGTTATGGCATGCTATTATGTAACATTACATCTTCAAGAATATTTATTCTATAATATGTCACCACATAATCATCCATCAACATTTTGACTATGCGAAACCGCATGCGACTTTGTAATATCCCAATTTTGACCCCAAATTGCATTAAAATTGTATATGATGTAAATATCGTTATTAAATCATGGTGAGGAGCTCAAGGCCAAGGCCCCACCATGGATTTAGCATTTTATGTATCAAGAATTAAAATCGACGCATATGGTTATTGTGCTAGCCAGGAACATTATAAAATGAGACATCATGTAAATATGCAATTAATAAAAATACCCACAACTAGCTATGCCAATGCAACAAAGAGATGGGGGCATGATTTCATAAGGAGCAGGGAGGGAAATTATTCAAACTATTGAGCCAATAGTGTTGATCTAAGTGTCAATGGGGGAACCCATAAATCTCTCAACTACATTTTTTGTCTTTTGCACCCAATCATTTATTTCTTTTTGAAGCTGGTTGAGGTAGTTAATGCCTTCGAAATGGAAGAGTATGGCAGTCAAAATTCGAATTGGGGAAGCCATCAGTTTTTGAAAAATGTGTTTTTGATTCTTGGGCAAGTAAATACCCAGAAATTGTTGCCCATTCCATTATTCACCCATGTGTTTCTCTTCCTCACGCGGCTGGAGATAGCTGGGGAATTCTCATCCCATTTTTCTACAATTTCCTCCATTTCTCCATGGTTGGGAATTTGTTTTTGTGTTGCCCAGTGAATGGGAGAAAAGATTCACGATTTTAGGGTTTGAAGAGGTCTTTTTTTCCCTTGTGAAGCCAATAGATGTTCTGAAATTGGATTTTCTATCCCAGGGTTGTTTTCCTTTTTACCAATTCGTTTTTGGTTCCCACAACGTTTTTTCATCATGCAAAACAGTTGTATTTTGTTGTTATGTGCATCCCTGTTTTGGGTTTGAAAGACTTAGGAGTGGAAGAGGCCCAGAATTGGCTTGATAAACCTAGTGAAGAGATGAAACTCACAAAGAGATCAAGAGGGTCTAGCTAATATTCTATGCACACCCTGAAGAGTACTAAAAGGGAAGGTACAGGCTGAGGGACTGTGTAGCAGTGAAGGGAATATTTCCTTGTGTTGGGTGTGTAGTCATTGTGGAGGCCAATCTAGATAGATCTTGTGTAGGTGTCCATAGATCTGTGGTTGAGCTCACTAGCTTAGCAATTCTTCCTTTCCATTGCCTTAGCAGCCTGATAAACTCAACTGTAGATTGGATTGGCTGAACTTTGATGTGTATTTGTCTATGTGTGAGCTTGTTGTTCCCCTTTTCCTTGTGAAAATCATGCCCAACTTAGGGGTGGAAGTTGTGCTGAGAGATTGATGAGCACAAATGGCCTATGGTAGGGTGGAACATTGCAGTGACATAGCTAGTTGCGGGACAACTTAAATTCAAGACAATTGCTCTCTTGTATTTTTTGTTTTAATCCTGCAATGTATAATTGTTTTATGAATTATTATAAACATTATGAATGTGTTGAAATGTATTTGCTTCCATTGTACTTTCTTCTGATGTATATTTTATCTTCAATGCATTTATGTTTATGTTCATGGGGATAGATCCCCGATTATGATCGATAGATCAGATGAGTCATGTCCTCTCCATCAACAAGATGAGGGGAGGGGATGTGACAGTGTGCTATCAGATCATTCGTTGCAACATTGAGCCTGAATGAGCCAAGTTGAAGAGTTTGCAGAGGTAAGAGCATCCTCTGTTGAGCAATGGCCAACAGATAAAGGAAGAAACAATTTTTAAAAAATTTCTAAGTATAGACTGTGTCGACAAAACTTGGGGAGTTTTGTCAATGCATGTCAGAAGAAATCAGTGAGTTTCGCCGATACATCCCAGCAAGATTTGCTGAGATCTATGCGAAACAAAATTTCTCTAAGTATTTTTGAATTTTTTATTTATGTCGGCTGATTTTCCTAAGTTGTGCTGATGAGATCGCAGTGATTGTGTCGACAAAACTTGGGGAGTTTCACCGATACATTTCAGAAGAAATGGGTGAGTTTCATCGACATATGTCGGCCAAACTCGGCGAGTTTCGCCGATACATCTCGAAATTTTTTGCTAAGATCGCTGTGGAAAGGAAAAAAAAATTCTAAGTGTTTTTTTTAAATTTGTGTGCCGTTAAAACTTGGGGAGTTTCGCCGATGCATGTCAGAAAAAATAGATGATTTTTGTTGATGCGTTAGAAGCGAAAGCAATGTTTTTCTGACACCTATCGCAAGAAACTGGTAAGTTTTTCGAGAAGAAAGAAAAATTTTCCAAAATTTTTCTAAGTGTTAAAATTTTCCATGTTGGCAGAAAAAGATGAGTTTTGCCGATATGTTGGATAAACTTGGCGAGTTTTGCCGATATGTCGGAGAAACTTAGTGAGTTTCGTCAACACGTCGGAAGAGAAAGCGGAGTTTTTCCAATACATCGAAAAACTAAGCGATTTTTGCCGACACGTCAGAAGAAAAAGCTAAGTTCTTCCGACATGTCGAAAGGAAAAGTTGAGTTTTGTCGATCGACGCAAGAAGGCAAGTTTTGCCGATACGTTGGAAGAAAAAGGCGAGTTATTCCAACATGTGAGAGAAAATTGACGAGTTTGCCGACTGGAGGAAAAATTGTAAATCCGTCGATACAAAGAATTTCAACAGGTTTTCAGTGGGATTTGCAAGTGCCAAAAAATTAAAAAATGCCCACTAAACTTATGTGCTAGATTACGCGAAATCGAAGGATTTACAAAAAAAAAATGAGGACGTTTCCACAAGGGGGAAATCCCCCTTGACCTCCGTCGTCCCCTTGAGACAATCGTTGTTTGGGAAGAAAAATCTATGTTTTGACAAGTTGTCAATATAGTATTTTTCCCAAATACAAGCAAGTAATTTATGAATTTCTGAGAATGTTGTGCAACTAACAGTTGTGTTTATGAACACATTTTGCAGAATCCTAGTCACGTCAAAGGCAACATTCCACATAGTGCAGTTTGGAAAATTTGGTCTTGGTTGGGCCAAGAATATCAACATCATGAATGATTCACATGATCCCTTTGAGCCCAAGACAGATGCCATGGGAGAGAACATACAAGTTGAGAATGTTGAAACAGAATCCAATGGGAGGAGAAATCAAGAGACCCCCCTAGATATTGTATCCACCATGAGAATCCTAAGAGTGGAGTTGCAAAGTTACATAGAAAATAATTAAAGGATGATTAAAGCTCAGGAAGAACAAAATAAGTTTAATGCATCCATGCTACAAAGTTTGGTAGACATCCAAATGCAGATAAACTTTGGGCATCGAACACCAAATCCAGAAGAGAGTAGGAGTAGTTCAAGGAGAAATTCCCGTAAGAGGTCCAATAGCTCAAGAAGAGTTTCTAGAGATAGAACATATACTCCATAAATATATTCTAGAGGATCATCTGACTATGAAGAATCCATTGAGGGTTCAAGCTCTTCATCTCATAGGAGTAAGAGGAAGAGGCATTACAAGAATAATTCACATGGGGAATTTAAGAAGGAAAATCCTCCTACATTTGATGGTGAGGTAAAATATGGTCAAGAAGCTGAAGCTTGGATTCTTCGATTGAGAAAGTATTTCCAAGTCCAAGACTACTATGGAAATATGAAGGCAAGGATAGCCATCTTCAATTTAAATGTAAGAGCATCTATATGGTAGGAGCACCTCAGGAAAGTGAAGAAGATCAATGAAATAATAATTGTGTGGAAGCAATTCAAGAATAAGTACCTCTCTCTGATAGGTACTATGATGAAAAGATTAAAGAGTTCCATGAGCTAAAATTGGGATAATTAACTATGGAAGAATATGCAAACAAATTCTTGGAAATGCCAAGGTATGTTAGGTACATTCGACATGATAAGGTGAAAATTCAACATTTTCTAAGTGGGCTACCTTAGGAATATAAAGATAGGATTGAATTTGATGAACGTCGAACTCTAGAAGAGGCAATAAGGAAATCCAAGTATTGCTGTGATAAAAAAAAAGCAAACCTAATTTCCATAAGACATGGAAGGACAAGGAGGGTAAGCCACTAACTCCCCAACAATGGCGCCAAAAATGTTATCACGGATCTTGTAATTGCCACGATATAGAAATCCAATACATAATGGTAGAGGGGATGGGCAACCAAAGCAGCGACCTATGGAAATCCTAACCCTAAAAGATGGATGGTTGTCACGTCGGTTAAGACTTCCTTCGCTTTATGCCATTAGAGAATCCCAAGTGACAAAGGGGGAGACCCAGATTGATCCTGAAAGGAAAGATCTAAGACAAATCACCATATCAGACTCCCGACGGAGAATACATAAGGTGAGTGTCTGAAACCCTAGATTTAGAAGATGAGCCATGAAATAAGGATACTTGAGTAGGGGTCATTAATTTATATTGGTAATGTTACTTAAGTGAAAATATCAGGTGGCTTGTAAAGATTTGAATCAGATCTATGATTTTAGTGTGCCGATTCAAGTGATCAAACCCTGACCTTGGGGGGATTTAAGAAGATAATTCAAAAATCCCCAGGACGTAGTCAATATTGAAAATTCAAGATTCCTGCACACTAAATTGGATAAAGGATTCAACATTGAAAATATCCAAGGGAAACCAAACAAAATACACAGGGAAACTGACTTCTAGATAGAGAGAGGGACACCCTCTTCCTTAGAGATCAGTGCCTGAAGGTGGGTAACTGCAAGAATGTAGCTGACGTCTAAGAAGGAGAGGAGGTTTTGAGGGATGACCGATAAAACCTAGATCACCAAATTTGTAGATTCCCAGTGCAAATTGGTCTGGTTAATTTTCCTACTTCTAATGAGAGTTTTATGAATAAAAGTAGTGATGGGAAATGCATCCAGAAATTAAACGGGGAAGAATATACTTGTGAGACGTACATGGATTTTGCGTATGACCTCTGAGATGATGAAGAATGATGCTTTCTTGATCAAATGAGTATTCCATAGAAGATCCTGATGTAGTTCAACTTCAACCAGTGACCCTAGCGCCCCCTTCAACCTGCCAAGCCAAAGAAAATCAAATGGTAAGATAGGTGAACAAGATATGCAGAATAAAGAACATAACAAGAAGTAAAAAATCATAAATAAAGAGTTACTCCCTAAACCGAACACTCGAGAGACGAGACATGGTGAGTTTCCCCACAATTGCGCCCTCCTCAAGCGCGCCTGCTTTAGCCTGCAGACAAATGGGTAAAGGAAAAATACAAGTTCTATCCCGAAGCTATCTCAATACATAAAGACAATAATGTCAATCATCAAATCATCAAATCATCAACAAAACTTAGAATGTAATCCCATACAAATCTCTTTACTCAATATTCCGGTGGCAGAGCTCATAAAATACAATGGGGGGGTCACCTCTTTTAAATAGTTTGAGAGTGTGTCCACATTTCAACTAAATATCATCTGGTGGTTGATTAAGACATCATCAATGTGGATATCAACAATACAAATATCATCACATGGATCAAGTCACCACATCATCAAGGGGGGCACACTTTGCTCAAGGACGCCTATCTAAGGTGAAAGTCACATTATAACATAAGATGTGACATGATAATACATAAGGGGGGGTCACTAGGGGATTAATTCACCCTATGACCCATTACAACTTCAAAAAATACGATATAACAATGAAATACATCATTAGCCAAGTTGAGGGGGCACCCCTTGGGGGGCTTTCCTCACTTACTGAGCCAAAACAAGATAATCCAGACAAATGCTGACTGAAAATTGTTGAAGGACTGTAAGGGATGTTGAAACACATCATCTTCCAAAATTCCAAGCCATTTCATTGACCCAAGAGGCCAAATCAATTTTTTCAGTGAAATTCCTAGTTCATTTTGTGCGGGTACATCCTCTAAAACTGTTAAAAGTCATCATAACTATGTCCACGGTGCGAATTGGGGCCAACTGATTGCACTGAATGATCTAGAGACATGGAAGAATGGTATAAGTGACTACTCATACCCCTTGGAACATTGCACAGCTCTAGGAGAACCAAAAACACTGCCATCTGTGATAAAATTTGATCATTTAGCCAATAATAATGTGATAATAATCACTGATCAAGATAATCGAGGCCAAACTATCAAAATTGAAACCGCAGCATTGGTCCTGGGTATGTCTAGAACAAATTTAGAACATGTTTTTTGAGTCACTGCCTTAGGAACCGTGCTTGACTTGGTCAAACTAGGTTGACCAAGTCAAAGTACCCAAACTGATAGTGAGATACTGTATCCATATGATCATGCAAACATCAAGCGTAAGAAATGATCCAATGGTGTATATAAAAACCAATTTGAAGTCAATTTATTCATAATCATGGTGACAATAATAATAGTAAGTAAATATACGTGTGCTTCTGAAAAATATTGGAACCTTTTGGAAGTTTGCTTGTTCATGCCATACTTACAAAGTGTAAACAAAGTGATCTTGCTGGGTGAGGATGGAGAACAAGGCCATGTAAAGGGAAATGACCTGTAACTGACCTTGATCAAATGATCTTTCGAATTGTTTGACAATTATACATGACCACAGTGACATATACATGACAAATGAACAATAGGGGATGACAGTGTCTCACAAGTGGATAAGATAAACTGAAAAATATCCCATTCAACTCTAAAAACATGTGTACAACTCACATCCAAGCTAAGAAAAAGCTTCGTGAGGATATTTACTAGGACCCTTGTGTTGAGTACACAAGAACTCTAATGCAGAGATTCTAGGAGACACTGTGAATTAGCGGTCCCTTGCCCCATCTCACATAAAAACCCATAGACTCCGTGAGGAATTAATCATTAGATTTCAAATAGTGGCCAACAGTCTTTAGATTTAGCATTTGTTTATCCACTGCTTTTTCTTTAGGCCTTTCACAATTTTATTTTATAGCCCTTTTTTGAGTTGTTTCTAAAGACACATTTTTCATTTGTTTGAGGGATTTGCATTTCAATAGATAGAATTTATAGCACATAATACATGTCATGACAGTCAATAGAACATAGAATGTATTTCATTTGATCAAGGTTAGTTACAAGTGATTTACAAGTCATTACCCAACAAGAGCACTTTGTTTACACTTTGTAAGAATGGCATGAACAAGCAGACTTCCAAAAGGTTCCAATATTTTTTCAAAAGCATAGGTATATTTACTTACTATGATTATTATCACCATGATTATGAATAACTTGACTTTAGCTTGGTTTTGATATACACCTGTTGGACCAGGAAAGATCATAAGGAAGAAATAGAAGCGCAAGCACAGGCAGGAAAGCAAGCATGACAAGAAGGAAGAGGCAAAGGAAGGAAAGGAAGCACATAAGAGAGGAAGACGCGACGAGGAACAATGCGACGAAGGAAAAGAGAATCTGCAGCCAGGTAGAAGAGTAAAGGCTGGAAAGTGACAGGTTAGAAAGACCATAGGTACTAGAGGTAGTGGAAGATTGAAAGAAGTTTTTGCGGCTAGTCATGGCCTGTGATAAATGTAATGAAGGACGTTTTTGTGGTTAGTTATGGCCTGCGACAAATGTAATGAAATAAGTTTTTGTGGCTAGTTATGGCTTGTGATAAATGTAATGAAGGACGTTTTTGTGGCTAGTTATGGCCTATGATAAATGTAATGAAAGACGTTTTTGTGGCTATTTATGATTGTAATAAATGAGTTGTACCCAGTCGACCCAGTGTGGTCTTGTAGAATCTATAAATAGGAAGAACCCATTTTGTATAAGGGTTGGTTCGTTGGGTTGGTTGGTTGTTAGAAGTTAGCAGCGTTAGAAAATACTTGAAGGAATCATAGAGAAATATGATAGCAGTAGAAGCCTGTTGAGCAGCGGATCTGCAACTGAGTGCGCAGACCATTTTGTAGGAGTCATTCTCCAGCTGAGTGCACATATAGTAGTAGAAGAGTCAATCCAGGCTGTGTGCATATCAGTAGGAGTAAATAGAAGAAAAACATAATAAAAACAGAGAGCATGAGAGCAAGAAAGAGTCTGAGATGAAAATACATATCTCAAACAGTCTGTAGTCAAGTCGCAGACTGAAAGGTGCCATATATTTCTCATGCCAGATGAAGAGCACCTTTGTGGTTTTTACCCGGATGGGTTTCCACGTTATCTCTTGTGTCACATAAATGTTGAATGTTGAATGTTTGATTATCTTGCATTGTTTATGGTTATTTCTTAAGTGGATGTCGCCATATTGAGAAAATAAGTTGAATGAATGAATGACTAAAGCATCGTCGAAGTATTTTGTATTATTTCATGTTCAAATACTGTTAAGTTGTAATAAAATCGTTCCACTTTCATTTACTATTAAGGAATCATCTGCATCGCATAGTTGCACAAGTTATTAAGTTGTCAAGGACAAGGTTGTGTCGCACGCTGGCTGTGTCGCACTGTTGCACCACTCTCGAGTTGGTAAAAGACTCCATCTTTCTGACTCTATCGAGCACCTTGGTTGTGTTCCAGGGGACTGTATTCCCTTGCCGACTACTGGAACATGGTTCTGGAAGTTACACATTAATATATCTCGGGTGAGACTGTGCCTCTGTCATAAGTGTTACCGACTGAGCTTGCTCTGTCGGGCTGATATCTTTGGGTGTTTTGTTGGTTTTGTGGATATGTTGAACTTGAGTCATGAGAGTGAGGAAAAGTAGGCCAATAACACCAATATTGGAGAATTTCTTAGTCTTGATGCTTACATGATCATATGGATATAGTATCTCACTTTCAGTTTGGGTACTTTGACCCGGTCAACCCAGTTTGACCAAGTCAAGCATGGTTCCCAAGGTAGTGACTCAAAAAATAACATGGTCTCTATTTGTTCCAAACATGCCTAGGACCAATACTGTGGTTTTAGTTTTTATAGTTTGGCCCTGGTTCTCATGATCAGTGATTATTATCACTTTATTATTGGCCAAATGATCAAATTTTATCCCAAATGGAAGTGTTTTTGGTTCTTCTAGAGCAGTGCATTGTTCCAGGGGGTATGAGTAGTCACTTATACCATTCTTATGTGTCTCTAGATCACTCAGTGCTGTAGGTTGGACCCAATTCTCACCATGGATAGATTTATGATGAATTTTATCTATTTCTGAGGATGTACCAACACAAAATGAACTAGGAATTTCACTGAAAATTTTGATTTATCATCTTGGGTCAAGGAAATGGCTTGGAATTTTGGCAGATGATGTGTTTCAACATCCCGGATATTCCTTCAATAGTTTTCAGTCAGCATTTGTCCTGATTATCTTGTTTTGGCTCAATCAATGATGAAATTCGCCCAAGGGGCGCCCCCTCAACTTGGCTAATGATGTATTTCATTGTTATATCATATGTTTTGAAGTTGTAATGGGGCATAGGGTGAATTAATCCCCTAGTGACCCCCCTTTATGTATTATCATGTCACATCTTATGTTATATTGTGACTTTAACCTTAGATAGGCATCCTTAAGCAAAGCTTCCCCCCTTGATGATGTGGTCACTTGATCAATGTGATGACCCTTGTATTGTTGATCTCCACCGTTGATGATGTCTTAATATCAACCGTCGAATGATAGTTAGTTGAAATGTGGACACACTCTCAAACTATTTAAGAGAGGCGACCCCCCATTGTATTTCATGAGCTCTTGCACCAGAATATTGAATAAAGAGATTTGTCTAGGATTACACTTTGAGTTTTTACTGACGAGTTGATGATTTGATGATTGGCATTATTTTCTTTATGTAGGGAGGTTACTTCAGGATATATCTTGTACTTTTCCTTTGCCCATTTGTCTGCAGGCTGAAGGAGGTGCATTAGAGGAGGGAACAGTTGTGGGGAAACTCACCCTGTATCATTTCTCGGGTGTTCAGTTCAGGGAGTAACTCTTTCTTTATGAATTTTTACTATCTGTCTGTTCTTTATTCTGCAGATCCTGTTCATCTGTATTACCATTTGATTTTCTCTAGCTTGGTTGGTTGAAGGGGGCGCTAGGGTCACTAGTTGAAGCTTAACTCTATCAAAATGTTTTCGGGAATACTCATTTGATTAAGAAAGAAATGTTATTCATCATCTCAGAGGTCATATACAAAATCCAGGTATGTCTCATAGGTAAATTCTCCCTCGTTTAATTTATGCATGCATTTCCCATCATTGCTTTTATTTAGAAAACCCTCTTTAGAAGTAGGGAAATTCACCGGACCAATTTGCACTGGGAATCTGCAAATTTAGTGATCTGGGTTTTTCCGGCCATTCAATGATATTCAGGTCATTGACAATAAAATATTCAAGTTTGAATTTTAAATGTATTCCCTATAGGATCCAAATTGCACAATGAAAATTCATTTCACTTAGCCTTATGCATGGTATTTCTTCGTCCCTCATCACAGGATTTGACATGTTGCCATATCCATCCAACGCTACCTGCATTCTTATTTCTAATTAGCCGAAAAGTTGTAAATAACCATGCACATCATTTAATTTTTGCACAATTGCAACAATCACAATATATATGCAATCAACTAAGGATTTATAATTGGGGCTACATAATCACACTCTTTTCATTGCATCATTAGTAGCTAATGAAACAATCTTAGGGCTTATTAACAATCCTCTCTATATTGGTTGTTAATTGATTTCAGTGGATTTTTTTTCATAATCATGCATTCTCACAACGCATCTTAACACATGCACTTAAACATAGGCATGCATCACCACAACATGACCATTAGTCCTCACATGCTTTGGTTATTAAAATCATCACCAACACACACTCATGCAGGATATTCATTCTTATGAATGCGTTCAACCCTACAAAATTAAGGGCATAAGGCTCCATTCCTTTACCACCCCACAACTCAACACACCTTGGTGAGATCACATGCACAATATATCATCCATACGACATGTAGAATGAGTAAGGATGCCATCAACCATTACTTGTATGGATGCCATCAACACTTTTGATGTTACCTAATGGGTTTCCCTTTTACCAAGGACTAAACAGTCATTCCAAAAACCTCTTGATAATGTATTTGTTGTTCCATCATATCCTCACAATGATGTTGATCAAATGCAACTACATCATCAACATATTTAACAATGATTTTATTTTCTTTGGTCCTACAACCATTATCATTAAGAAACAACAGTTATAACCACAATAACATTCATTAACGACGTTATTGCATATATAAAACCATGCTACTTTGATCAACATGCAACATCTCATGCATACACCACATCTTTACATGCACTATGCATTATCATTCAACATGTCCAATAGGGCTTATGGATTTCACCTATCCAGTTCTTGCATTCTCAACATTCCCATACTATGACTTTTCGTACATAAAACTCATAAAATATAAATGTATCAGCAAGAGAAGAGTTGAGGAATTCTCCCTTTCCAATTCCTCATCACAACATGGAAATGTATCATTCCTTGATGAACAACCTTTGCATGATTTCCATTATGTCACTATCATGAACCACATGGCAGGTTCACATACTAGAATGTATTATTCCCTTCGCGACAACTTCTTTATCATGCATACACATGCCCACAAGATGAGTCACCTGTCACCTTTACAAATTGCATACTCCTTTACCTACTGATCTATACCATACCTTACTAGGAATTCTCTCATGAAATACAATATCCATATTTAATAATCAAAATTTTCCACGGTGCATCCAACATAATTATCATACACTTTGAAAACTACCCCTATTGACAGTTTTTTTTGTCAAAACAAGGTTATAGACACTTTTCTGTCCTAATCCTCGAGACATCAAGATTCCTCATTTTGATTTTAATTGTGCACCATTGCTCCCCTATGGACAATATTTCCAAATCCTATCCTCCTCCTCCATTCCTGCTTCTGATATGGAATTTACATTACCTTAAAAATGTCAATTTTGCCAAATTCTACACTTTTTCCACAATTTTAATTAGCTTTAGAGGGAAATTTCGGCTAGTTATAGAAGAAAATATAGAAAAATTAGGAAATTTTTTCTACCAATAAAATTTAGTCCATATAATAAGGATCACTTAGTAACATTTATATCTTTGCTCCGATGCACCAGTCAACCGCTCTCAAAATCTGGGTTTGAATAATCCGTAACTCCGGGAAAATTGGAGTAGGACGAGCTTGGGGCCCTCACTGATGCTTTTGTGTCATTTTCAAGTAGTTTCTGAACACATAGGGTCTCATCCAATTAGGAGAAAAAATGGTCTTGTTATTGAAAAATTAAATTTCAGGCTCTATACTTTGTTTCTTATTTTCAGACCCAATATGTCCATCTTGATTTTTTCGATCAAAAGTTGGAAATCAGAACACACAGTTGATCTAAACTGAGTCATTTCCATCTTCCCAACTCCAAATTCTATCTTCCGTACTTTGGGAGTCACAAATTGGAAGTGAAAAACAACTCCTCCACAATCCTTCCCGACCTCCCTACTATGACTACTATATTCCATACGTATGGTGTTTGAAGTCGAAAGCGCAAACAAGTTCCAAACAAGGCTATCGTGGTCTCCTGACTCTGACTACTACCTTTTGTACGTTGGGAGTAAAAATTCAAAACCATAGAACGAATTCCAAATCGTATCATCCCGACCTCTCGAATCCGACTATACCACGTTTCGTACGTCGGGAGTCGAAAGTCGACGCTGCCGAACAACTTACAATTAAGACCACCCTGAATTCCTGGCTCCGACTACCTTCCGTACATCAGGATTAAGAAGTCGTCATCATACAAATGGTAACAATCAACAAACTTTCCACCCTTCCGATTTCGATGTCGGAAGTCAAAATTCAGCAAGATGTCCATGTTGCTACAAACTTATCATGCCGATATCTTTCATGTCCAAAGCATTTTTTGACAAAATGAGTGTCCCTGGAAAGATAACGATGATATTTATGCAACACCGTGATCCTTTACAACATTTGAAAACTTTGATTCTTAGTCTTCCTTTAACCCACAATGTACCAAACATCTAACAACACTCCATGTGCATTTCTGATTTCTGCCTATAAGTGTAGATTTTGGCCCAAACAACCCATTGCTACAACCTTTAGCTCGGATACCACTCTCTCATGTCTCCAATCATCTCAGTTGCATTTAGAGGCAACAAAGAACTCCTTAGAAGGGCACTCTAATCATTTTTCTTGCTTTGATACCACTCTGTCACATCCCCTCCTATCCATCCGAACAATAGAGGGTATAAGAAGGATATAGGGGGATGCTAAATTTTTCCCCTATACCATATTAGGAAGTCATTAAAATATAAATGCATGTGCAAATGCAAGAATAAAATACACATTGGGAGATGTATTTCTTTGCACACACAACATGCATATATCAACATTTTTATCACGTGCCTAATAATAAAAGAAGCACATACATAATTAATATCGTTCTCATGCCATGCGCATGAAGCTAATTGAACAATTCAAGCTGTATCATTTCATTCAATTTAACAAAAATAAACAGTCATTCATAACACAAGAATTAGGCATAATTAAAAACACAGTAAACATTTATCTTTAATTGAAACTGTCCAAGCAACTAGGTATGTGACTGCAACGTTCCACCCAACCGTAGTTCTCTGCCCAGCCTATTTTCTTTCAGCACTTAGAGACCACCATTGAGATGGGGTTGTACATCCACTAAGGAGAAACTACTCAGGCTCACCCACAACCACAGGCTCAATCACTTAGGCTAAGCCAACACACAACTGGGTATATTAAGCAAGTAGGGAGGAACGAGAGGTGTTTGCTAAGACAATGAGTTGAACCACAGAGCTACAAGCATCTCAGTTCAGCTTTAGACAATTCAAGCACCCCCATCACCTCCACTCTTAGCATGACTAAGGTCCCCTTCTCTACTACACAGTCCCTCGGGCGCCCTTTCCCTCAAAGCCGACCTGTGTAGGTATGGTTGGTAATGAATTATAAACCAAGAGAGATTTGTGCATTCGTTGGCTATACCATGAAAATCCAACCTCTGATCTCTCTCCCACTTCAATCCACTCTTGGATTTTTCCCAATTTCTGACCACGTGACTCTTAATCACATATTTCAACTCCCAGGCTTTCAAAACTGGGTTCTCCCATGAATTTCGAGGCTCTTTCCACTCTCAAATTTTCCTTGGGGTTTATATCTATGGATTCCCCACCGAATTTCATTGCCCACACGAATTTTTGGGTGATTTTTTCTCTTCAAAACACAACTTCTTTCCAAGTTGCGATTTCTGGTTCTTGCATAGTTGGGAATGCATAACATGCTCAAAATTTCTCTCTGGTTGTTCAAAAATGGAATGGGGAAGATGGAAAATGAATTCCCATGAGGAAGATGAATTATGGGTCAAGTAAACTGAGCCCATAACTTTCCATACAAATTTATGAAATCTGCCCATACTCATTAAATTCACGAGATGATTTCTTAGCTGCTTCCTTACAACATAAATAAATGGCAGCATGGCTAGTCAATATGGGTTCTCACGGTGACATTTGGAAACACAAGATTAAATCCAATAACCCCTCACCTCTCCCTAGTGGACAAGCATAGCCCTCATCGTTCACGTTGCTCCACCATATCCAACCTTTGGACATCTCATTATTATTGTAAATATTTACATGCTTTTACATTTTTCCATGGCTTATAGCACATGGTCTATCAAGCATAATTTACTTGCCTTTACAATTCTAGGTATTCACTAGCGAGGCCTTGGCCTTGAGCTCCATGCTAGGAATTACACATCACATATTTACAATATTTGCATATGAAGCCAATACATTTTAAGGGTTAAAATGGGGGTATTACAGTAGGACGTCAAATTTCAACCCTGATGGTAAACACTAATGCTTTTATGGTGGAAGCACTAAAGTAAATGTAAAAAAGAATGACAATTTAGTAAAAAAAATATCCTAACTTGATGTGCTCGGTAGTAAGATGCATCAAGGAATTCCTATGTTTTAGGTTAACTATATTATNTATATATATATATAAGAGGTTGTTTATAATTAAGCAATATTTTGTGCATAGAGTTCATAGCAAGTACAAAATTTGTCTTATAGATCTAGGTTAGAAAACAAAAATTAACTCAAAATTAAGCCTATTACACACAAGAACTAATTTTGTCCTATAATATCTATAGTTGTATTGCTTGAAAAACTAACCAAATAAGAAAATGAAAGTAACCACCAATGACTAAATTAATCTTCAACAAAGACATTCCCATTATGGTATTCAACAATCAATATATCATCCATTGTTGGCCTAGGGTCTTAAGGGTCCTTTGCTATCCTTCAAGGGTTGCTTCTATGCGATGTACAATATCTTCATTGTTCCTTAAATAGTCAAACGGACATGGGATCACGGGAGTTGGGGGTGGGGGGGGGGGGGGGGTGGGGTTCAATAAGAGATTAATAGCTTCTTGAAAGTCCTAAAATGATGTTTTAATGCATCTCAAGGTCATTGGCCATTTTCTCTGATTTTATATTTTGTTCTTGAAGTTGAGATTCCAACTCTTCCTATTTGGAAACCTAATTCTTCATATGTATATTTAAATAATCAATGGCTTGGTGCATAACTTATAGTTGACTAGACAAGTCCCTTGGAATTTTCCTAATTTCATAAAGTCCATCTTTAGTATTACTTCCATGTCCAGGGTCACTTGTCATATCAATGAACTAGGATAAATATTTCATTAACCATGATCTCACCCCAAACCTATAATTAATGCAACCAAAACATACCAAAAAACATCCAAACAATGGTTCTTTCAAGAGGCCTTTCATAAAGACTAGGTGCTTGGCCCACATACCAAAAATTAATGTAACTAATAAAGTACAAACATAATTTTCAAACAAGGGTGTTGCCAAGAAGCCTTTCAGAACAACATGGTTATATATATTGGCCCACATACCCAAAATTGATGCAACTAACAATCAATAAAAACAAATTTCAAACAAGGGTGTTGCCAAAAGACCTTTCACAAAGACTAGAAAACAAATACTGAGTTAAATTTGAAGTATCTGATCTCTTACCCTTGTCAAATAAACTGAAGAAGTTAATTACTTCCACAAGTAGTTCTCATAGACTCTTGCGAAATGGAACTCGCCTCATAGATATATCATATATAAGACACCACCACATTCTTTAAAATGGATAAAAAATGAAACAATGTAAAACTTAGTGGAAGAAGGCACCTTTTTGTATTCCTGAGAAAACAATCTAAAACATTCCCCAAAAACATTATCCCACATTCCCCTATTAACTCTATAAAGGATGATATATTTCCCTAGTTGCACCAATGTAGGTTCAAGTGTGAGAGAGCACTAGGCGCATGGGGAGGAGTTAGATCCCCCCCCCAATCCTTTCCCTTAAATTTCAACAAGTAATGAAACTAACCTTAGACGAATTTGTAAATGTGGTGGGGTTCATAATTAGTTTTCGTCAAACCATGAGCCCAAAAAATATTAAATAGAAAATGTCCTCCATTAGTGAAATATGATAAGTTGGAAGGAAATATCGTGTGCTATGATCATCATAACTCCAAACCATGAACAAAGTTACCAAATCAAAGGACAAACTCATCTCTCTATCTCTCTCTCTCTCTCTCTCTCTCTCTCTCTCTCTCTCTCTCTCTAGATAGATACATAGATAGCAACTAACTCCCCAACAATAGCACATGTGAACTCAAAATAAACCTCATTATGCAAAATAATAAAATATTGAGAATTTGCCTCAACATGTGTTTTTATTTTCATTTTGTATTTTTATGTTTATAATGTAATTTTTATTTATCTTTAATCTCGAGCAGGCTATCATTTTAACCCAATAAGTATCACAATCGAGGGTTTTCTTAACCCTTAATTGAACATTTAAAAATACATGTTTATCCACCAATCGAGCTTTTAAAAAAACTTAGTTGAGATATATAGCTCAATGTAACACTTAAAATGATGAATTCCAACCCTCTTCTTACATGATTTTCTACAGTTGCAAATTCTAGAGGGAAAAATCCCTTGATCTCATTCATCTTAGGTGGTGGAGTTAAGGCACTGAATTCATCAACGAACAGTCCATCCAATGGCTTATCATTTCCACACTTTTGTATTAATTTGAGCACACACATTCAATCTGATACAAATTTGACACATTAAATGATATTAATACTTCTTAAAACAATATATATTTAGAAAGACAACACAATTCTCTACAAATTATTTTTACTCATATCAAAATTCAGATGACATACATCAGTTTTGAGGGATTCAATTTAAAACCATGTAAAATGTAAAATTTTCATTGCCACATTTAACTAAAAAGCGTTACCCATTTTATGGATTCACATATGATTGAATTTTAATTTCATATTGTACATGGAAATAAGGTATCCAAAACATTATGGGGATCTCCCATTATTAAATGGGACTCCCTTGTCTATACATGCCATTGGTTTGCCAATAAGTCTACATCATTGATATTATCCCTTTAAACATGAAAGAGGAGGATTGAGTCGAAGGAGGCTAAGAGACCATAGATTCTTTGTAGCATGGAAGATAAGGCTTGTTAATTATCTTCTTAATGCTTCCTAATGAGTCCAATAATAATATAGGAGTCTCCAAAGACCACCATTAACTAAATTTACACAAAACACATGATATATATCCTAAGGAGTAGAGCATGGATTTTTGCTTTGTTATTGGTCATTCTTACTAGTTAGTAGTCTCCATGCATATCTTAGTGCTGGATTTCCATTATGCTTGTATCTGGGACCCTAAATCCTTCAACCCCTTAGTGAGTTATTTTAATTTGAAAAAATAAAAGCTATATTTTACTGCTAACTATACTAACTAGGTGTTCCTATAAATTTGACACATTCATGAACTTCAATGTTCTCAACACATTGTTTCAATTTTAACAATTTTTTATATATTGGTGCACCATTTATTTAGGCTTTTTGGTTTGTGTCATGACACCTAAATAAATTGGTGAGTTTTACAGTTAACAAAAAACCTATCATTCTATTACCAAATGTCTTAACCTAACTCGATGCACATTATATATGGAACACATTAGTGCACTTAATATGTGCACATTGGACTCTATTTCCAATTTTTAAAATAAAAATCAATAGTGTATTGAAAAATTGATAAACATGTTCAATGTGTTGTGCAATATAATATCTTGATGTGCTTGTATATTTCATACACATCGAAGAAAGTTTCTTTAAAATTAAAATAAATTGATTTTTTCACAGATTGGGTATATCGACATTTGATGCATATTATCAATTGATACATTGGTGTTCTATGCAGTATGGAGCAACACCAATGTGTTTGTACAATTTAGGTGTATCAACAAAAAATTGAGTTGCTGAAATTACCTCTAAATGTTTGCCTCCATTAGAAACATGTACCATAAATGGATAAGGAAGAAATTTCTTTATGAGGTTCTACAAAACCTATGCTAGAAAGTTTTTTCCTTGTAGTTTTATGGTTCAAGAAGCCCATACTCTCACCATCCCTATTGTTAAGGATGTTGCAAACCATGAATCTTTCTATAGAATTAATTGCCTTATTCACAAGTTCAATGGCCTCTCTCCAAGGATCGAATATCTACACGAATGGTTTCATATGCCTAGAAGTGTGATTTAAAAGAGAAATATTTTATTTATCCTTGCGCTAAATAGTCTTTCATTGCTTAGTTTGATTTAGCATAAGACCAACATCACATCCTAAACTTGAGTCCTCACTTATAAGGAAAAACAAATTATGCATGAAGGCTTGGACTCCTTCCTTTGGTCCCTTCCTTGAATCTCTCTATAAGTCGAATTTGGGCTAGATTCCCCAATCTTCCGCTCATTTATGAGCTAATATTTTCATCTTGCAATTAGTAATGCTCTTGGAAAGTACTAACTTAAAAATGTAGATATAGAGCATAGATACATTACTACCAATGTGTCCATAAGTATAAATATTGGCTTTAACAAATAGAATACAGATTAAACAAACATGATAGTTAAGGACTACTCCTAGACTCAAAAGTAAGATTATGAGCATGTTTTCTTTCATTATAGGGTAGGCTACGAAACAATACAACTTACCACTTCTCACCAAACTCCAAAGCATCCTAATTATTGTTTCTTAAAAATATCAAGCAAAATAAATAAATAATGCATAAAAATCACATCAACTGATAAATAAAAATTCTCTTGGATATCCAAAGCCAATCTTAAGTAAAAAAACTTATGCCACATCTAGTCCTTTGCAAAATTCCCTACTCTCCCCTCACCTACTTAAAAAGTTAAAACCATCCTTTCATCCAATTTTAAAGTAAACTCTCTTTGGAGGCCTCGTATGAACTACGTTTATCAAACAAAGGAAGTAAAGGTAATATAATCATTTAAAACAACACACAAAATACAAAACCATTGGATAAAGATAAAGTTGAACCAAATGATCCAATATTAACTATCCACTACTCAAAAGAGGATTAAACAAATATAAAGGTAATAGAATTAACCCAAAAAAGCCATTGGATGGAGATAAAGTCAAACCAAATGCTCAATAGAAGATTAAACAAATATAAAGGTAATATAATTGAAAAATAAAATATAGAGGTAATATAATTGAAAGAAAAAAAACATTGAAAGAAAATAAAGTTGAACCAAATGATCCAATATCAACTATCCAAGAGAACTAAACAAAATATATAGTAAAAAAAAAGAACACTACAAACCAATAATGACAATCCATAAACAAAACATAGTTTAAAAATACACAAGATGTACTACAAACTAGTTATGAGCATTTATCCAACCTTGTAGAGCTTATAATAATATGTTTTCCATTTAACATTGACAATCATTTTTATAATCATTTTTATGTTGCAAATCTATTTAATTTGATCACATTTTTCGATTAATATAACAACTTGTTTACAATATGCGATACCAATCAGATTGCACCCTATACAATACATTATGTGAGCATCATTTTTATGTTACAAATCTATTTCATTTGATCACATTATTTTTATATATATAATTGTCTAATTTATCAACAATATTATTTAGTGTATTTTAAATATTTTATTTGTCTAGTTTATCAACAATATTATTTTAGTGTATTTTAAATATTTTATTTTTTTAACTTTTTAATATATATATATGTTTTTGTCTTGTTTTATTCTAAATTTAGTTGAAGTTCTGTAAATTGTTTTAGAATAGCATATATTAGTTATGGAAATTGCATAATCTTAATGTTATAGAATGATTTTACAAAAATGTTTTACCTAATTCTTACCAAAAACCATGGAAAAATTCAAAACTTAGAATAAATAGACTACTCCTTTTTTAATATGTATAAAACTCTTTCACTAAATTCATTTAAATTTTAAGCTTAATATCAAGGACATAAAATGATTTCCAACCCAAAAGTAACCAACAATTACACTTCTTCAACTTTACAAACTAAGGAAGCCCATTTTGAATATAGTTTGGCATTGAAATAATATTATATTGTTGCATTGAGAGAAGGGAGGTGCTCTCCAACTCAGTATGGGGCAGATCTTGCCACCTCAGTCACATTATACTAGGGGACATAAATACAAAATAAATAAATAAACTGAAAAATATAAATTACATATAGACTTAAATAAAAAGATAATAATTAAACTAGCATAGATCCATTTTAAACCCAGATCTATAAGTACTGAGAGGGATCCAAATGGTAAAAAAATGTACACCTCAAGAAATTGGATCCCTCTAGGTACTTGATAGATCCCGATTTAAAATGAATCTATATTAATAATATATCAAAACATCAATTTTACACAACCACCATTTACAACACTTACATAAATTATTATCGTATACACTTTAAAGTTCCCAACAGCTAGGGGGAGAGGGAAATATGTAATGTAATTTTCCATCATAATAACAATTGAGGGGATATAAATTTTAATTAAAATAAATAATAAATTTTAATCTAAGTAATCAGTAAAACAATATTAAAAAAAAAACAATGTTAAAAAATTAAAGGGAGTAGTCTAAATATTTTAAGTTTTTAATCTTTTTTAGGTATATTTTGTTCAGAGACACGGCTTGAAATCTTAAAAAAAATCTTAGAATCACATATAATAGTTGTGAAAATTGCATAATTTGAGTGCCAAAGGGTATTTGAGGGTGTTGAATTCATTTATGCCTTCAAAAACACAAATTATTTTTTTTCAAATTTGGATTTTACCAATTCTTTTTTCACTAATTCTACAAACAAACACTAGAAAGTCCAAAACTTAGAATAATGTATCTATTTAAAGTAAAACAATATTAAATAGTTAAAATAAAACAATGCTAAACTAAAACCATTTGAAACCTATATAACAAAAGTTATCCAACCAGAAATAAGAGAGAGACAATAAAATCTCATGGTAAATCACTAGTTTAAATGGATCTAGGTTGATCAATTTTAACATAGTTGAAGTATGAAGGAAATGGTTATATATACGACTTTTTTTTGTTCAATCCCCTCTCACTCGGTAGCAATGAACCCTTGGTTAAGAACCGCAACCCAAGGGCATCTAAGCCGTCAAAGTCACCCAATGATCTCACCCAAGGATCACACCCAAAATGGGCTACACCAACCCTTAGCATGGATGGATCTTTTGGTGTCTCCTCCCCTCCCAATGAGCTCACCCTAACGAGAATTGAACCCGGGTTGCTCTGTTGATGAGAATTGACTAAAATGTTAGGAGGACATGGAGGTGGAATTTGATGCACTTATGTGTCTAAGGGTCACGAGATCATTTAATACAATTTTTATGAGTGAAACCACATGTTCCAACCACTACCTCAAGATGCCCTCTAGCTTAAGGTTGGGCCCTCATTGAAATTAAACCCTTCCCACTAGTAAAAACTCCTCACTCTTCACCATTAGATCCAACTCCTTTAAGCTATTACATACATACATAACCTTAATACCAATTTATAATAACAACAGTATTTTATTTAACACCAATTTATAATAACAGTAATATTTTGTTTAACACCAATTTATAATAATAATAATATTAATTTGACATCAATTTATGTGGGTGGATAAATGGGGCTTTCACTATGGGATGGGGGTATGGTGATTTTAAAGTAAGAGATGTTCTATTCATAAATTAAACAGGTTGAGAGGTTGATTAAAGTCTTATTTCTTAAATATTTTTAATATAGCATTTAAAGTTTTTTTTTAAGATTTAATATAATGTAGGCTTTATATATATAATATAAAAAACCTTTAAAAGCACTAATTTTAAAAATTCATGTAATAAAGTAGTATATGTATAATTAATAGCAAACAAATTGTATGGATCTTGGGGAATCATGAGAACCTTTGCTCTTCCTCTTCATTGAGGGATATAGGAAGTGGTGGGTGATTTTAATTGGAAATTAGGGTTTTTATTTTGTTTTGATTAATATGAAGTATTTCTAAAGTTGGAGTGTTCATTTTTTATGGTAAAAGGTGTTGTTTTTTGAAGAGGAATTTATAATGGTCATTTAGAATTTGAAGAATATCTAAAATATGTTTTAAAAGTAGATTGGAATGATCTTTTTTCAAAGGAAAAAAATACCAGATCTTGTTATTCTATTGAATCAAAGATCATCATGTACAAACAGTCAGAGCTGGCATCATCAACAAAGGATTCAGATCAATGGGGAATCATCAGTGCGCAATAGCGAGACCCCGTCATCATAACATGGGCAATATGGCCACAGGCCTATAAAAATACAGGCTTTTATCATCACTCCTGCAAGAATAGGTTAGATTTGAGCTGGCATTCAGAAATGGCTTGAAGCAAATGAATCATGAGCATAAGAAGAGAACTGAGGGTCTCTTCACGAGTCTGATATGATTCCATAAAATGTCAAATGGAAAATAATGATATGTGCAATAAATAAGGGGGCTAATGCCCAACATAAGCTAATAAAGCTGAAAGTTACCATGGTCAATGACCATATCATTCAGAGATTCTATGAAATTTCCGAATCTTGATTCAAGAGAAAGAGCCTTTTTTGAGAGACTGTTAGCTATCTGGTTATGCTCACGATAAATGTGCTTCATAGTCATTTCCGGAAAGATAAGCAGCATGTCTCTTATGTCATCACACCAATGACTCATATGTGGTAAGTTCAGTGAGCCATTTCCTGTTTCCCATGAGATGATGACAAGGGAATCACCGAAAATAGAGTCTAAAGGTATCCCCATAATATTAGAAACAATGAGAAGGAACCATAATGCCAATAGCTTTGATCCAGTGTTAGTACTGCTTCCACAGCCCAAAGAGAAGTACAAGCAGTGAGAGCTGTTCAAATACAACACAAAACCTGCTCCCTCAATGTTCCCAGCAGCTGCACCATCAAAATAACCACATGGATAGGTAATCGGTGGAGGCAGCCCAATGTTCCTGAGTTTAACCCTTTTTTAAGGCACGGGGTAGAGGTGATAGAGTGAATCAATCTGTATGAAGACCACATATACAGATGGGAGATTTCCTTCAAATATACAACCATTTATGTGCTTCCAGATAGACCAGAAAACGAAGAGGGGCAGATAGAGCTTGGTGTAGTCTAGAGGATGTGACTGAAACCAGTGTTCAAGAAACTAGCGAATAGTTGATTTATAAAAGGATCGAATGCCAAAGTGCTCAAATACAGTATCAAAGGTGCTCTGGAATGATCTAGTTTCTTATCTATGTTGTATGTTATTATTTCTTTAGTATGTCAAAAAAAAGGTCGAATGTTTGATTAAAATGGTAACTTTGCTACAAGAGACAATTTTTCCAAGTCCGGTTTTCACAAATTATTTGCTAGGATTAATTTTTATCTAATAAATGACCTTTATCCTTGAGAGACATCCTATGTGCAAACTCCTCTACAAGGTACAAGCATTGCACCTAGCTTTAGATCACTACCCATGGGTGCATGGAGAAGAAAAGTTCATCACCTTTCGAAGTCCCTAGCTTTTGGGGTCTCCCTCTAGCACTTTTTGTGGAGGAATTGTCTGAGGGTCTCCTTTTTTTCACTAAGCTTGCTTGGTTTAGACTTACAAATAGAAGATTAATTGTAATTCAGATATATATGAAAATAACTCTAAAAATTCCACAATTTTAATAGATGTAGCTTCTCAAATGATAATCTCTCTCCTCTATAATAGATATGACATTGACCATATTACTTAGCATAAAAACCAATAATTTTTTATGTTCCCTTAATCTCTATTCATGCCTTTTTCATCAACATCTCTATTAATACCTTAATTATCAACACCTAAAGCCCTGATCCATTATTTGCTGAAATTTTGGCTTTTCCACACGCCAAACCTGTAAGCACTAGTTTGATCACATAGACATCCAAAGGGGAGCCTGAGATGACGAAAAAGTCTGCCCGACGTTTAGACATTGCTTGCATCACAATCCTTCTTTTACTCCACCTTTTTTCATACATTTTGCAGCGTACAGCACTAGAAATTATTCTGTCAATTTAACTGTGGATCACTTTACAACTTTAAATATAATTTTGGGTCTTGGCTGCGGTGTACACCACTAAAAATGATAACGGAATTGTGTCGAAATTATTGTCAGTTGGAATTTCTCAGTTGATCAGCCCTCAAATCATAGTACATTGGTCAGAAGGCCTTCTAAGGGCTAACAGGGGCTGAGGCTGCGCTATGCTTTGAGGCAAAGTCATCATCGTTACTGTTAAGCTGGCCTTCAGAGCGCCCTTTTTAACATCATGTGCGAAGGCTTATTATCAACAACAGTCAATAATGAATCTTACTAACAATAAGCCTGAGACAGCAATCATTGCTATAAAACATACCGATTTTAAAAAGTGAGTATAAAATTCAGGTCCCTAAGTCTTGGTGGAGAAATCAATATCCGCAGCGCTCAGAAAGTGGGTATGAAATGTTGGATACTATTCGCGTGGCTCTTTCGCTGGCAAGGTATGAAATCTTTCCTTTCCACATATTATTAATCATATTAGTAATTATATTTTCTAATTGATAACATTATATATATATATATATATATTGATATCTTTTTAACAACATAATGTTATTAATAAATATTTTTTTGATGAACATGATAGAAACCTTTCACTAAATCAAGGTTATGAACAAATTTTAAAACAAACATAAAACTATTTTAATTCTTAATTTAAGAGGAAAGAAAGATACAAAATTAATGAAAATACAAATCACAATACTAAAGATAGAGTGTGATATTTATAATATCCAAATCACAATATTAAAGATGAATCAACATAGATGTGAACAAACACAATTTATAAAATTCAAAATCAGAATATTAATGTTGTGTAAAATTTAAATTTGGATTGAGAAATAAATGGTACTATGTGGGTCTATGAGAAAAAAATGACTCTATTTCCTAGAAAATAGAAACTAATATGTTTCTCTGATAGCATTGATAGCACAAGTTGACCTTTGTTTTTATCAAATTGCAAATTTTAAAGTTAAGAGTAACTAGTATGAATATGTCTTTGATGAAGGATATTGTAACTATAAGTACATTAAGAAGAAAAACATCCCAAAAAGATCAATGCATAAATCTTCTTTTACCTAATTGTGTCTAGAAATTTATATTATTATTTATTAATATTCAACATTTATTAAAAAACTAATATCTAACTCATTGTTTCACTTAAAATAATACAATCTAATATATATATTTTTATTGTAATCATATGCTCATCAAGTATTTCAATTAAGCTATGTTACAAATAGGACAATTGCATTACTTAATTAATTATGAAGTAAAATAGTTGTTTATCCTTTATTTACTAAAAACTAATACCTAACTCATTGTTATATTATTAACTTAAAAGTACATAATCCATTATAATTTTCTTTGTAATCTTGGAGACACAAACTATTCCAATTTGGAATCATGTTGTAAATGCTAACACATAAATCCTAAGAATATGCAAAAAAGACATAAATTTATTAATTAATTATGAAGTAAAACATTATTTACCCAAATTTATCATGGAAGTGTCACCTATCTCAAGTTACAAAATAATTAAAAATAAAATTTTAATTATCCACCAAAATAAATGTCTGCCACAAAACAACCTAATATGGAGGAGATAAACAATAAAAAATTAAAATTTTAATTATCAGCAAAAAAAAATATCTTAAAAAAAACAACACAATATGGACCTAACAAAATAAAAAAAATTGAATTATCCACAAAAATATGTTGGCCTTGTCCTAAACCACCCATGGTTTTATTGTATATGGTTTAGGAGGGTCTTGCAAATGGTTTTAAAACCATGTGCATAGCCTCCTAAACAACCCATGGTTTTATTGTACATGGTTTAGGAGAGCCTTCCAAATGGTTTTAAGACCATGTGCAAGGCCTCCTAAACAACCCAATATGTAATAACCATAAATCTTTAAAATAAAAAATAGTAGAAATTTCACCAGCAATACCATATAAAAAATAGTAACTCCGATTATTCCATTTGGGTTTAAGATGTGGTTTACATTCTATGCGTCTCTTATGCCAACAAGTTGAAAAAGTTGCTAAAACACTATGAGAATCTTTAATGTTTTAAATTAAAAATGAAATTGAGAATCTTTAATGTTATGTTAGAGATAATGTTTATCTTGTGTGTTTAGTTGTTGGTAGATGAGAAATTCTCTACTAATTTAATGTGTGGTTGAGATATCTCGGCTATATTTAGAAACTGTTAGATGTGATAATAACTCTCTCATCTTTATATATTGGAGATATCATTTGTACATAAGACATTGCAATAGTAATAGATTTCATATTGTGTGTCATAATGTCTTCTCTCTCGATTTCTATTTTGGTGTCAGAGCCAGATTGAGCCTGTGGAATTCTTTCTAAGTTTTTTTGAGCTTATGGGTAATGACTTTCTTGGAGCAATTGAATAGTCTAGGCTGGAAGGCAAGGTATCTGGTGCCTTAAATGCCACCTTCATTACACTTATTCCTAAATGTGATAAGCCCCTCTCCTTTGTTGACTTCATACCTATTTCTCTGTGTAACTTGGTTTACAAGACCATTTCAAATATTGTTGCCATCAGACTGAAACCTTTCTTAGGCAAGTCCATCACTGCTAACCAGTTTGGGTTTCTCCATAATAGACAAATTATTGAGCCAGTGGGCATCGTCCAGGAATTACTGCACACCATCAAGGTTAAAAAACAAAATGTTATGGTGCTCAAGACGGATTTAGTGAAATCTTTTGACTGTGTAGACAGGAATTTCCTTAGACTTGTTTTACTGCAGATTGGTGTTCCCATGGACGGTGTTAATTGGATTATGGGGTGTGTCATCTCCTCAAATTTTGCAGTCTTAATTAATGGGGCCCCTTCCTATTTTTTTCAGTCTTGAGGGGTATCAGGTAGGTCTTCCCCTTCTCCCCGCTCCTCTTCATTCTGGTTATTGAAAGCTTGAGTCTTCTTATTTCAAATGCACAACAAAAAGGGGATATTACAAGTATCAAGGTCTCCTCCAGCTTTCATTTGACCCACCTGCTCTTCGTGGATGATGTCATTTTATTTGGGTCAGGGACTCTGGAGGAATGGCATGGTTTCAAAGATATTGTAGATCTCTTCTGCTCTTCTACTGGTATGAAGATTAGTATTGAGAAATCCTCCTTTCTACACAATGAAGTGGATGAGGTTACTAGAGCTGGGATCTTCTCTTTGTTACCTTATAAAATGGATCCTATATCTGTCAGGTTCAAATACCTTGGATATTACCTTAAACCTTTGGGCTACTGTACAAATGATTGGCGCTGGATCTTAAAAAGGTTTGAAAAGAGGATCAGTAATTGGACTTACAGAATTTTATCTCTTGGGGGTAGATTGATCCTGGTTAAATTTGTTCTTATGGGTTTGGTTGTCTATTGGCTCACCTTAGCTCGACTCCCAAGTCTATATTGCATTGTCTCAAACGCTCTATTTTCAATTTCCTTTGGGGAAATGTGGATGGGAATTTCAAAATGCACCAAGTAGACTGGCATACTTTATCTAGACCATTTGAATTCAGAGGCTGGGATATCAAGAACCTGGATTGGTTTAGCTTATCTCTTAGACTTAAAAGTTGTTGGATGGTTTTGCATGGTAAGGGTATTTGGTCTCATATTATTTAGCATAAATATCTTAAAAGTCAGTCGGTGGAAAATTGGCTAAGAATTCAGAAATTCTCTATTCAAGGAGGTTCTTATACGTGGAATGGATTCATCAGATCACTTACTTGGATCACTAGGTAACTGGGCTGGAAGGTTGGAAATGGCTTGAGCATCAGAATTGGAATTGACCCTGTGGCAAGCCTAAACTCTTGCCATTTGTTATTCAGGAGGATCTCAGAGGTTACTTGGAAGATTATGGTATCACATCTCTTGTACACGCCCGTAATCCTGGGGATGGTGCCTCCTCATAGTCATACTGGCTTATTGCTGAAGATTTGGATCTAGGGGGTCGTGGGAAAGATCTTTGGAACGATTATATCAGTGGCCTATCTCATGAACGCATCAGACTTGTTGAGAAAAAAGACTCACTGCTTTGGATGTACAATAAGGCCACGGGTATGGTCAATGCTAAACTGGCCTATGAACTCATCTCTTCGATTTTTCTCTCTGCCCATCCTGTAAGTACTATTAATCTCATATGGAAATGTAACATTCCTCTTAAGGTAACCTGTTTTATATGGTGTTGCTTGGAAAAATGTATTAATACTTGGGACAATTTGATGAAAAGGGGATGGTCAGGCCCCAACAGATGCAGTCTTTGTAAGTGTGGTGAAGAATCGGTCACCCACCTCTTCTCTACTTGTCCTTTCACTCGTTTTATTTTTAACTGTCTCGGTAGAAGAATTGACCGGTCTTTGGATTGGAATGAACCCTCCTTTGTAGAGAATTTGGAATTATGGTTTAGTAATGAAAAGGAGTTACTCCATCTCCCACTCCTTACGACTTGGCAATTGTGGCTCACTAGAAACAGAGTTATCTTTCAAGATCACAATCCGGATGCAAATGTTATTTGTCACAGCATTATGCACCAGCTTCAGTCTTTCCCTGAGATCGCTCTAAAGCATAAAAAAATGAGAAATATTGGGCAGGCACCTGTATTGCAATATCCATCTGGTTTTTTTACGGGGCCTCTGCTAATATGATTTGGGGTGTTGGAGTTCACTTGATTATCAGTCAGGGGCATTATTTTAGCATTAAATTGGGTTGTGGTCAGAGCACCAATACTAGATCTGAACTACTTGCACTGTGGGCTCTGCTTTTGTTTGCCAAGGATCTTGGTCTACCTTCTCTCCATGTTTTTGGTGACTCAACTACTATTATCAACTGGGTTAATCATAAGGCGGCTCTCACTACTCTCAATTTGGATGGGTGGTGTCATGATATCATAATTCTGGAAACCGACTTTCACCATCTTGACTTCCAGCATGTATACATAGAATTCAATGTGAAATCAGATGGCTTATCTAAGGAGGCACTTACATTGGCCTCTGGCCTCCTTCATTACATAGAATTCACTAAAGGTGAATGTGTTGGGAATGGATCAATTCAGGTTTATTAGCTTTGAGTTGGCCTACTCCTTTCTACATCTTTGATGTATTTTTTTCATGAGTATGGCAGGATTGAGTATCACATCTTTTTGGATGGTTGAGGTAGACACTGTTCTCCTCCTATTTCAATATGGCATTCCCATAAGTGCCTCCTTCGATAAGCCATGTATGGGTTTGCTTCCATTCTCTGTAGTCATCTTGGATTTTGGAAGGTGTATGGAGGTTATCCTATGCTAGTCCATGGACTGAGGATTGATGGAAGTTCCCTCAATGTATCTGACAGCTTGACATGAAGCTGCATATTTTTGGGGGGTAGTATCTCTTCGTTGAGGCTGTGATTCCCTTCTTTGTGTTTTGGATATGTCTATTGCAGAGAAGATCCTCTTGTACTATAAACAATTACCTTTGATTCAATTGAATAACAAAGAACACATATTTTTCCTCTGGAAAGAAAACTAAATCCCTTCACTCCCACACTTACTTTAAAATATTATTAATACCTTTGAAGATTCATACTTAGACTAACTAAATTGCTTATAGTCAAATCAACCACCAAAAAGTATTGTTTGTCTGTGAAACCTCCACATACACCTCTCATGTACAAGCATCAAAGTTTCAACAAGCATACGGATGACCAGATGTCAATTTACAAAACGGATGAATCACATCAAGGTGGACAAATGGGTAGGTGAAACCTTTTACTGTTTTTTAGGATGACATCATATTTTTTTGAACTGAGAGAAAAAAAATAGCATAAATAAAATCAACATTTCTAATGTTCAACTTAGAGTATGAAAATATTGACAAAACGGATGAATGACATCAAGGTTGACAAATGACAGATGAAACCTCTCACCGTTTTTAGAGGATAACACCACATTTGTTGAACCAAGAAAAAAAAGTTATCATAAATAAAATCAACATTTCTAATGTTCAACTTACATTATGAAAATATTGAGATATAATAGAGAAATAATTTAATACATATACATTAATACTATATTTAAATTATCTATATGAGGTATACATCAAATCAAAACATGCTACATAAAGTGTAAATATTTTTTTTTCAATAAGTAGATGACTGCATTGTCAGTTCAACTTCTTCAAAACTATGCAATGTTGTCTTCGGTTGAAAAAAAAAATCTGTTCGAACTCTCTCTTTGTGCCAAGGGAAAAAACTGGTCACCAAGCGCGTAGGATAAACGTTTACCAAAACGCTCTGCTTTGCCGGCGAATTTTGTATAGAAACGGAAAGTGTTATTTTTTCAATTAAAAAATTTCTGCTATTAGATTTAGTTGATCTATACGAAACGGCCTATTTCAAAACGACCCAGATTGCCCAAATTGTAATTTAAAACATCAAAATCGTTGTTTCAGCAAAATATTCTCTGCCAGATTCCAGCGAGACTGGGGCGTTTTGGTGAACGCTTATACTGCTCTGTCACCAAGTCTACTACTCAGGGTTGGATATTCAAATGACGGACACTTGTCAAAATTACCGGTAACAAACAAAATCTGAAACGTTTTCTGTATTCTAAGTCAGATTTTGACTATCTCAACAAAATCTTAGCTATTTTTGACGAATAAATTGTATTTGACAGATAAATTGACCCATAACGAACATTTACCCGTCAAATTCTATCCCTGCTACTGCTGCTGTCACGTGGTGGGGCTCTTTTTTCTTCCTCTATCTACCACGTGTTGCATTGAATTAAATATCTGTAGAATGCAGTGGCCGCCAAAGCATGTGGATCGACAAGAGTACAAATAAGTTTTATTTTTTCTCTTTGGAATTTCAATGTGGAGAAGGTTAATAAAGATTCTGATTTAGAAGAGTAGCAATATAAAAATGCATATAACACTGAACTTAAGGAGTCAAGGGAGTCAAATTTCTTATATCATATTACATTGCCTTTTGCTTGACACTGTATCTGTCAGTTTGGAAGTATGTAATTCACAAACTTCTGTTTAATTTTAGTAGAAGATTTCATAAAGTTTACGCTAAATAATCTTTACCAATAAATCAACGTTTTTTTAAGCTCTAAAATTTATGTCATATAGTTTTAATTTTAACTATATAAGCATATTTATAATTAAATTTTTGATAAACAAAAACAAAATAAATAACTTGTAAAAAAACCAAATACCTAATTTACAAATACAAAATAAACATATAAATTTTAATGTATTTTTAAGTTTTTTTAAGGAAAAAATACCAGCCCTTATTATTCAATTTGAATCAAAGGACATCATATACATTCAGCCAATAGAGAGCTTCTCGATCTTTTGCATATACATGCTCAAATAGGAATCCCACAAATAAACAAAGAAAATCTAAGATCCAACGAGCCAATCAAGAAGACAGAGTAGCAAGAAGTCTGTCTAGTGCAGACTTTTTCATCATTCCTGTTATACAGGTCAGAAAATGCTGATATAGAGATTAAGGATGACCACAAAAAAAACTAATCTTGAGCAACACAAGAAGGCTGAGAGTCTCTTCCATGTTAGCTAAGATCTAAATCAAATCAACACAAAATAGTGCCAAAAGAAAGCAAGAGCATAAGGCTCGGCACAAGCTAAAAAAACATATAATTTCCATGATCAATGATCATACCATCCAGTGATTCATAATAGTTTCCGAAACCCAGATCCAACAACAAAGCCTGCTTGGATAGACCATTAGCCTGCTGGTTGTGCTCACGAAAAATATGTTGAATGGTCACGAATGGAACAAGTTGCAGCAATGAAAGTATGTCATCACACCAATGACTCAGAGATGGGACATTTAGAGATGCGAGTCTGTTAACCCAAGAGATAATGACAAAAGAGTCACCAAATATAGACTGCAGTGGAATACCCATCTGTTTGCTCACTATAAGAATGGCCCAAAGTGCCAGTAGCTCAGATCTGGTGTTTGTGCTATTGCCACAACCCAAGGAAAAGTTTAAGGAATAAGAAGCATTCGGATGTATCACAAAACCAGCACCACCAATGTTCTCTGCAGCAGCCCCATCAAAAAAGCCACAAGGGTATTTGATCAAGGGACCAGGGCCAACAACTCTGATTTTTTTCTTTTTTTGTGGAACCGGATGCAGGAGAATGAGGTCATCAATCATCTTACAAAGAGCATGGACAGAGGGCAATTTATTGTAAAAAATGCATCGATTCCTATGTTTCCAGATACACCAGAAAAAGAAAATAGGAAGATATATGAAATGAGAGCTAACAGGTATACTACTGAACCAATGTTCCAAATAGGAAGAGACAAAACAATGATGGGAAGGGGGCAGCCTGTAATGATCTTCAAAGAAGGAAAAGACTCTTTTAGAGAAGGAACAGTCCAAGAAGAGATGTTGGGTATTATCTTCTCCCCTACAGCAAAGAATACACCTGCTCGAGCCCTGTTTGCCACGATGTGGAAGCTGTTCCTAGGTCAGAATCCAATTCCTGACAGTCAACCAGATGAAGCAAACGATTTTTTTTGGTATATTAAGATCCCAGAGCAATTCAAGAACTGGAGGCTGACCCACAGAGCATAACGAAGAAGCAATACATTCGTAACCCTATGCAGCAGAAAGAGAACACACATAATGATTATAAGACCATAATAATGAATCACAAGGATTTGAAAGTCGTATCCTTCCATACTCCAGCCCCGCGATGTAATTGTCCCATAGCATCTTCCATTCTCCCTGCAGGTCCAAATATGCTGCCAAGAACCAATAGCTTTGAGCACAAGAGGTGTGATTCCTAGCTTGATCCAGCGTGCAAATACCATAATCCTCCAAGTATTCACGAAGATCAAAAGGGAGCAGAAAAGATGATCCCTGACCAACAATAGGATCCAATCCCAACCGAATAGCCCTCCCATTTCCAACCTTCCAGATGAGTCCACTTCCCAGCCAAGAGAGCGTATGAAGAAAGCCCTTCCAGATCACAGAAACTCCTCGAATAGAAAATGATTTCTTGCAAAGCCAAGAGTGCAAGGAAAGTCTTTTCATATACTTCACAGTCAATAATTGAAACCAAATACCATTTCCATTGATAGCCTACCAGAAACTTTTAAGCCGCAAAGAAAGGCTGAACCAGTACAGTTGCTTGATACCCCATCCACCCAGAGAGGTTGGGCAAGACAGAGTATGCCAATCAGCAAGATGGAATTTTTTGTTTTTCGCAGAAGAACCCCACAGAAAGGAGAAAATCATACTTTTAAGTTTATCAAGAATGGACCGAGGGACCGGAACCAATGCCATCCAATAAACCGAGAGACTAGTGAGCACTGCTTTTATCAGAACAAGTCTACCACCGATAGATAAAAGACAAAAAGTCCAGTGCTGAATTCTATTCGCAAATTTTGTAAGGATCCAGTGCCAGTCCTTAACCAAGTATCCAAGTGGCTTAATAAAATAACCTAGGTAATTAAATCCCTTATTAATGTGCTCAAATTTGTAAGGGAGAAACCCAGAGATCCTGTTCAGAAGATCAGCATCCAACTCGTTATAGAGGAAGCATGATTTATCCATATTAATTTGCATACCAGAGGCATCACAAAAAGTATCCGGAATGACTTTAAAAGCCACCCATTCCTCAAAAGTCCCATAACCAAACATGATCACATCATCTACAAAAAGTAGATGTGTGAGAGAAAGCTGAGGAGAAATCTTGATGCCCCGAATCTTACCATTTTTTTGTGCATCCTTGATCAACAAACTAAGCCCTTCGATGACCAGTAAAAACAGCAGAGGGGATAATGGACATCCATGTCGAATGCCCCGAGAAGCAGTAAAAAAACTTGAAGGAGATCCATTAACTAGTAGGGCAAAGTTTGCAGAAGACATACAACCCAAGATCCAGTTCACACCTTCCAAAGGGACTCCAATTTGAAGAAGAATAAGTCTAATGTAAGACCAATTCACCTGGTCAAAAGCCTTAGTCAAATCCAGTTTTAAAATAAGAGCACACTTGTTTTTAGTTTTAACAGTGTGGAGGACTTCCTGAGTAATAGCCAGAGGTTCTGTGATTTGTCAATTCTTCAAAAAACCAAATTGCTCAGGTGAGATGAACTTATCCAGAAAGGGCTTAAGTTGCAGGGATGCAACCTTAGAGATCAACTTATATACCAGATTGCAAAGGGAGATGGGTCAGAAGTCAGCAAAAGAGATGGGTTTTTCTTTCTTGGGAATAAGCGCAATAAAGGTGGAGTTCAAAGAGGGTGCCACTCGACCTTCCCTTCTAGAGGATTCTACCACCTTAACTAGATCAAGTCCCAAAATGTCAAAGAAAGCTAGATAAAATTCAACATGCCAGCCATCAGGTCCCGGAGACTTGTCCTTTTTGAAGGATTTGAGAGCAGCTTCAACTTCTGCCGATGAGATTTGACATGTGAAAGACTCACTCTCCTCAGCGCTGATGAAAGAGGGAAATAATCGGATAAATTTAAGTTGGGCCACAATATTGGTTAAATGGTCATCAACAAAGATTTTCTTGAAATACCGGACCCCCAAGGCCTTAATGTCCAAATCATCAACAACCAGGTTTCCCACCTCATCTTCAAGACCCCAGATAGCATTATGATTTTTCCTAGCTGAAGCTACAGCATGGAAGAATTTTGTATTGGCATCACCCTGTAATGCCCACAACAATCTGCTTTGAAGTCTAGCAGATTGCAATTCATGGTCAACCCAACTCTGAAGCTCAAGTCTAAGTGCTTTAAGTCTAGATTGATCACTGGCACCCAAAATACTTGAAGATGAGGATTCAAGAAGAGTGTTAATATCATCCTCCAGAAGTATAGACTTATCCTTCATCTCAAGAGTTTTATTTTTAGTCCAGTCTTTGATTTTTCCTTTAAGAAGACGAAGTTTGACAGAGAGATCTTCCATAGCATCCACCGGATTTACAGAGGGAAAAAGAGGCCATTCCGTTCGAATCATCTTTACAAAATCCTTATTAGCCAACCAAGAGTGGTTGAACTTGAAAGGGAAAGAACAAGAGACAGGATGATCTATCCATTCGAAAAGAATAGGGTAATGATCAGATACCCTAGAGCGATGAGCCCAGACCCGATGTCTGGCAAGAAGGCTAACAAGATTATAAGAAAGCAAAAATCTGTCTAGCCTTTTAGAAATGCCCTCATCCCCTACCCTTCCATTTCGCCAGGTAGGCCCAGCATAAGAAGGGGCCACATCCGCCAGCTAATGGTCCGAAAAGAGTTTAGTAAAATAAGGACCAAGAGGATCAATTTGTGCCTTAGAGCCCCAAATCTCAAACCCATTCAAAGTGAGGTTCAGATCACCCACAAGAATAAGATTGGGCAAGGAGAGAAGACCACCCCTGGCCATCGAATTCCAGAATGATTCTCTATGGATATAGGGGCCATAACAGTTTAGGATGGAAAGAGAGATGGTTGACCCTCTGAGATGACCCTTAAGTAAGATCCCAGCCACTGTATGAAAGGCTTTGCATTTGACAAGATGTGGGTTCCAACCTGAAAGGACACCCCCCGAGAGACCAGAGGAGCTGATAGTGCAGAATTCCCAACTAGGACAAAGTTTGGAGAAGGCGAGTAAGGCAGGAAAAGTATTGTTCATAGTTTCTTATAAAAGGATAATATCAGACGAGAGAGAAGAGAAAAGAGAAAAAATAGCGGAGGCTTTTTTATTTAGCTAAGCCCCCCAAGCCTCGAACGTTAAGAGAGAGAATGCGCATCAGGAACCATGCTGAGGAGGGGTCATGGCTCTAAGAACCCTGTGAGGAGAAGAAGATTGATTGCGAGCTGCGTTTTTAAGCCTAGTGGATAAGGGGGTATACGGAACAGGAACAGGAGCCAAATGCTCAAATGGGGCTTTTTTCTTCTTTTTGATAGTTACATTTTCGAAACGTATAGAATCCAAGGGTAAGACTGAAGGGGAGAGAGGGTTCTTAGCAGAAAAAATTTCCAGGGACTTCTGCAAAGAGGGGTCTGCAAAGGAAGGCGAGGAAACAGGACTGTGAGGTGGAGTCGAGAGAACAATGGGGCAAGGATGAAGCAAAAGAGGGAAATCAGAGTCCAAAAAAATGGACGGAGGAGAGACTTCAACATCCAACGAAAGGGGTTCTGTAGGCAGGCAAGAGGAGGATGGCACAGACTAAAGAGAGCCCTCAACTCCCAAAGAGAGGTGTAATGTAGGAAGGCAAGAGGAGGAGGGTAAATCCACAGGGTTATCAACAACAACACAAGAAACAGGAGAAGAGCATATCGCTACAAGCTCAGGAACTTCAATAGATAAGGGGATAGCAAGACAACCATCCATCGAGTCCAATAGAGAGAGTTCACGTTCTGCGGCGTCATAAAAAAGAGAGCAAGCATTGTGATAAGTACCTGGCACAGAAGGAGCAACATGAGGAGAAAAGGTCCTCGTCGAAGGATCATCCAAATTAGGAGGAGCAGAGCCACGTGCCACAGGGGAACGATGCGTCAACGGGGAAGCCGAACCCTGACGGAGGACATGACATTCTCAGCGAATATGACCAATATCCCTACAACGACTGCATTTGAAGGGAATGTTCAAGTAATCAAGTCACTGAGAGAATAGGCACTCAAAACAAAGTATCTCGACATCTGCCGGCAACCCCATCGAGATATCCAGTTCCACAAGGATCCTAGCCATCCTTTTGTCACAGGAATTCATGAAGTCATCCTCCACTGCCACGAAGCGACCAATGGTGTTACCAATACCTTCCAACAGGGATCGATTCCAAAGAGGAAAAGGGAGACCCGGGAGTAAAACCCACAGGTGACGTTTCTTCACCCGTTCCCTAAGAGGGTCAAAATTAACATGCCATCTATCCAGGACCAGAGACCCCACTCCAATACGCCATAATGAGTTGAGGACCATCATTGCATGGGAGTCTTCCAGAAAAACAAATACAATCCACCCCCGTGCCAATAAGCTAATCATGGGTATGTAAGAGAGGAAAGGATTCCAGTGCTATGAGGCCCAGGAAAACCAGGCCTTCTTGTCCATATTACAGTATTCAAGCCTACCAATAAGAGCACGCGAACACAGAGCTTCAACCCTTTCCATGTAGACATCGCGCCCCACAACAAACCGAAGCTTCCCCTCTAAAGCCTTGTGTGCTTTTGCTTTTCGACGACGACGAGAGCGTGCAAATACCGCATCCGACAAGGGAGGGGTTGCCACGGCGAGACCTTCTGACATGGAGTACAGAAGAGGCAGAGCAGACAGCAAGCCAAAACCCAAATGTCAATGGGAGCATAAAACTTGTGAAGGGGTGCAACAAACCCTAAGTTAGAAGACCCAGGTAGAGAAAGGAACAGCAGGCCAGAAACCCCAGTGGGGTGAGGTTAAAAGAGACCCTAAGGGTCACGGCAAAGGAGCGGAAACCCAGGGACAGACAAAAAAATGAGAGTGTGCAGAAAACCAAAAGTAACGGCCAGACTGATAACAAGAAGGTCAACCCCAAAGTCACGGAATCACAAAGGTGGTGAGCTAGAAACGACGTAAAGAGGAAACCCAAAACCTGCCAATAAACCTGCGAGCCCTGATAACCTACAAAGAGTCAGCAAGACTTAGAATAATCATGGGATGTACCGAAAACCGACTAAAAGATATCACCGAAATTCCCACCTTTTGTAATTGGTTGGTACTAGTCCTCTGCTAAGAGGATAGACTCCAGTCGTCGGTTTCAGCAATGGGGGAGGCAGGAGAAGGAGCAAGAAACAGACCAAATGTCGAGGGTCGATCCTGAAACCCTAGAAGAAACAGCGACCGAGAGCCAATACAGGAAACAATTATAGAAAGAGACTAGCCAAAACGAAGCACATGAAAGGTGACAACTTCTCCCCAGGAGAAAGCACCAAGACAACAGACATGAGACCTCGAACACAGAAAACCCAAAACAGGCACGTGAGAAAGGAGCAAAAACCAACCTACAAACCAGAGAAAGCCAGTGGGAAAAAGAAGACAACGCACACTCCATCCTCTACGACACAACTCACCAGAGCCGAAGAAACTGTCTGCAACCCTCGTACCATCTGCAAACCTTGCTTCGTCATTCCTACCGACTTCTGATTTTACCAAAAAATAAATAAAAAATAAAAATGTATTTTTAAGTTAATCTCTATATTCTTTCAATTTTATCACTTTATCTTTTTCTTCTTACCTCTGCAATTATATATTATCCTTTGGTTTCATTGCTTACTGTATGCTATATTCTTTTGGCTAGAGCATTGCTGACTAAATGCTATAGTGTTTTGGCTAGAGCATATTTAATTGAGGCTTATCATGAATTTTTTTGTATAATTATAAGATATTTATTTTAGAATTTAAAAAAACTTAATGAATTAATTATAATATAAAATAAAACACTATGATATATTATAATAATTGATATATATTACATATTTTTTAAGATATAATTAAATATTTTGTTTTTTATTTTTTTAAATATATTTTTTTATTATTAAAAAAATATTAATTAAATCATTAAAAATAAATATAATTTGATTTTCTTTTAAAACAAATTAAATTATATTCAATTAATTCTCAATAAATATATATATATATATTCATTCCAAGAAATCTATGTATCATACGACTCTTACATACACTCATACATACCGCGTTCCCTTTTATTTTTGCCTACATAATCTTATTCTTTAATATTGTTGCTTTAGTTATTTTTGTATTTTTGAAAATGTCCAAAATAAAGAAGATATTTTCTTAACCCAATTAAATTATATTTAATTATCTCTCACTTTATTTATTCATAAACTAATATATATTAAATACTATGTATGAAATTAAATGTGTAGTTGTGCGTTTCAAAAGAAATTTATTTCATTAAATAATAAAATGCAATTTAAATTTAATAGGTTGTATTCGGCTGGCGATTGGAGCGTGCGTGCTAGGGTTCTGTGCTGGCACGTTTTGGCAGATCTCTGCCCTCTGCTCCTCTGGGAGGTGGCCGTGCTGGCTGGGTTGTCATGCCTGACGACGGTTTTGGGTCCCCCACGGGCCCTTGTGATGAGCTTGAGGCTTTCAGATCTTTGATCTCTGGCAAATCCAAGTCCGATCAAGCCCTTCCGATCCCTAAATTTGTGAAGAAAATCGATGAAGTCCCAATCATTGACCTCCCTCCACACCACCCCATGCATGTGGCTGTTTCTCTGGCAGATCGAGATTTGTTTGGCCAGTTCACAAGGCTCTGGCCCTCACCTAAGTCCAGAGACAACTGGATTCAAAAAAATTGGAGACCTCTGATCTCCAATAGCGTTACTTGCTATGATGTAGGTAGAGGTTTCTTCCCAATAGTGTTACTTGCTATGATGTAGGTAGAGGTTTTTTTCTTTTCGAATTTATTGCCAAAGAAGACCGATATTTGATCTTTCAAAGTGGGTTGTACTTCATGGGTCCCCAAGGATTATATTTGAATAGATGGAATCCGGACTTTGATCCTGCTGTAGATGTCCCCAAGGCCGTCCCGGTATGGGTCCATCTCCCCAACCTTCCGGTCCACTGCTAGACTTCCTCTTCCCTGCAAGCCATTGGGAACAAGCTTGACAAGTATATTGATAAAGCTCATCCAAAAGAGAATTATTCTTGTGCTAGAATCTGTGTAGAAGTAGATCTGGAAGCAAGACTTCCTAAAGCTGTCAAATTAGCAGTTGGAGATTGGCAACACTATCAAAAACTTGACTACGAATAGCTGCCCTTTAAATGTCGTCACTATCATGAGTATGGTCACTTCCAAAAGAGCTGCCCTAAGAAACATAATGATCTAGAGAGAGACCAAGAAGAAGGATGGACCTAGGAAAAATGAACCAAAACCAGCTCAAGATGGGTCCATCAAAAAATTGAGAAGATCCCGGGCCCTCCCCGGGTTGAAAATCCCCCCAGCTTCGACCAAGGCACCAGCTTGGCAGCGGCTGCAGAAGCCCCAAAATCTAGAAATGAGGAGACTCCTGATCACGAGGATGGGATCCCTCCAAGCCCGAATCTTGAAATCGTTAGCCCGTCAAAAAAAGTAAAAAGTCAAGAAGAAAATAGCCTACCTGAATCAACGAATCAGTCCTCAGACGAAGAGGGTTCAGATGAGGAAGAAGGAGAAATAGGATAGTCGCAACCCTCCCCTATCAAAAGAAAAGTCAAACAAGGAAGGAAGATGGACAAGGAACGAAGGGAAGAAGCCACCTACGAAGACAAGCTTATGGGAGCGCAAGTCACCCTTGAAGCCATGATAAAATTCCCGATTCACTAGGCAAAAAGGGCAGCCCAAAGGGGCTGCCAAAACCCCAAAAAGTAAGTAATGAAGATTGTCTCCTAGAACTCTAGAGGATTAGGAAGCAAAAGAAAATTGGACTCAATGAGGGATCTTATTCGCATATCAGGTCCTGATATATTGCTGATCCAAGAGACAAAAATGGAGGAAGAAAGCTTCCTCCAGTCAGCGCACCTATTCTGGAAGAATGGTGAGGGTCTGGCTAACAGCGCCAGAGGCGCTTCTGGTGGTATAGGTACTCTATGGAAAAAAGAGGCCTTCGATCTAATCCATTCCACTTCGCATACTCATTGGGTCCTGTTCTTACTTATTCACAAAGAAACGAGAATCCAGGTAAGTATTCTCAACATCTATGTTCTTGTTTTGATGATAGAAAAAAGAGATTGCTGGCAAAGTATTCAAGAGATTCTATCCTCTCAAAATCCGGAAAACATCATCCTAGCAGGGGATCTAAATATCACTCTTAATGCCAAAGAAAAAAAAGGAGGCTCATTAGTCAGAGACCCCTTAAGAGAAACAATGGAAGATATCATGAGGGATTGGGATCTTGAAGACATAAAGCCAAACCGGGGCAATTTCATGTGGTCCAATAGAAGAATTGGGCCAGGTCATATTGCAGCCAGGCTCGACAGGTTCTTAGTACAAAAATCCTTTGTTGTCCTTGGTTTCAGTTCGGATTCGCTCATCTTACCTTTCAGCATGTCAGATCATAAGTTGATCTTGTTGGACTTAACTGAAGAAAAAAACTTAGGCCCCATCCCCTTCATATTCAGTCCTTGTTGGATTAGCCAAGATGGGTTTATGGATCTCAACGAATCAGTTTGGGCTGAGCCAATCACTGGATCACCATTCTTTTTTTGGGAAGAGAAGCTGAGAAGACTTAAAAGAGCTCTAAAGGCTTGGGCTAAGACGTTAAATTCTCCTTCTACCCATAGACTTGAAGCCTAGCATAATTTGGAAAACAATCAAAGATCTCAAGAAGAGCAGCCGATGGATTTCTCCAGTCTAGAAAAAGAAGCCAATCTTCACCGTATCCTCCAAGCTGCGTGTAGGATCGAGGAAAAAAATCTTACACAGAAATCAAGATGTCTTTGGCTCAAAGCTGGAGATCAAAATTCCACCTTCTTCCATAAGCAAGCGGAAGGTAGGAAAATTTTCAAAGCAGTAAAGGAAATCCAGATTCAGCGGAAATCAGTCCAAGAGTTCGAAGAAATAAAAACGGCAGCTCACGACCATTTTCAAAAGGTTTATTCTGAAGAGGACTCTCATCCTCTTCCCCTGGGATCTCCCATCCTTGACTTGGTTCCCCATTTGATCCATCGCTCCTCAAATAGAAAGCTTAATGCTCCGGTCTCAAAAAAAGAAGTGAAGTAGGCCCTGGAGGCTATGGAGCCGGACAAAGCACTGGGACTGGATGGTTTCACAGCCAGATTTCTCAAAGTGTGCTGGAAAACTATCAAACATGATCTGGTTAAAATGGTCCGCAAGTCATAGTCCTATGCAAAACTTGGAGGGAGTACCAACTTGGCCTTCCTCGTCCTCATCCCCAAAGAAAAAGGAGCTACTTCATTTGATAGATTCAGGCCTATATCGCTTTGCAATATGGGATATTTTAGGTAATAACCAATAGGATCAAAGAAGTGTTGCCTTCTATCATTCTAGAAAACCAAGGAGGTTTCTTCAAAGGGAGGCAGATCGTTGACAATATAATTTTGGTCTAGGAAGTAATTCATTCAAGCATCAAGCATCGAGAAAAATGTATGGTTATAAAAATTGACTTAGCAAATTCCTTTATTAGAGTTAGATATGAATTTCTGTTCCAGGTAATGCATAGATTTGGCTTCGATCCAGCTTTCATTAGATGGATCCAAGACTATATCAAATCTCCTTGGATTTCCCCTTTGGTGAATGAGCGTGCAGCTAATTTCTTTCAGGCAGCCCCGGGGCTTCGTCAAGGCTGCCTGCTCTCTCCCATGCTCTATGTTATTCAAGCCTTTGTGCTCAGCTTTCAGCTTAAGTCCTATCAGCAGAATAATGAGCTTCTTGGGCTTCACATTGCTCGAGGGGTCAAAGATGTGAACCACGCCCAGTTTGCCGATGATACTATCCTCCTGGGGAGAGTGAGTGTGATCTCGGCCAGGCTCTTTAAAAGGGAACTTGACCTGTATCAAGAAGTCTCAAATAGTCTCATCAACTACAACAAGAGTCAAATCCTTAGCTGGAACTGCAACCCTAGAGAAATGGTGGATATTAGCAAAATCTTGGGCATCAATGGTAAAACTCAATAGGACGATTTCAAATACTTGGGGGTCCGCATTTTCAAAGCTGCCTTGAAATCCTCCTCATGGCTCCCAATAATTGATAAAATTAAAAACAGGATAAGTACTTGGCGAGCAAATTGGTTGAATTTTGCATGGAAGGTAGTTCTTATAAAATCAATCTTATCTAGTATCCCAATTTACCAATGCTCCATTTTGCTTGCTCCAAAAGGTGTTTTGGCCAGTATTGAATCTCCTCCTAAAAATTTCCTCTGGAAAGGAGGAAAGCAAAATGAAAAGAAGCTCTCCCTGGTCAGCCGAGAAAAAGTGGTCAAGCCATTGATGCAAGGCGGACTGCAAATTAGGTAGTTGGATTTGCAAAATATAGCGTTAGGAGCCAAAATTCTCTAGAATATAATCTCAGGGAAGCTGACGCGGTGCAAAGAGGTCCTATGGAAAAAATATTTTTCCAACTGTTGTCTTAGATGCTTGGACAAACCCATGGGTGCAAGAAAGGGCTCTTCCATCCTCCCTATTCTTTTGAAATCTCTCCCCTTCTTCTCTACTAAGATCACGTGGATTCCTAGGAATGGAAAACATATTAAGGTATGGGAGGATTCGATTATGGGCGACCCGCCGTTGGGTCAGCTTCAGGGACTGGGGAATCTCAAAGATCACATGCAAAGAAGGAACTTGAATACCATCTGGGATATTTTCGATTGGAACCCTGATGGCTCCTGGAAGAGATGGGAAATCCCATGCCCAACTCATCTGGAAAGTGCTAAGGAGCAGTTCCTCAGAAATTTAAAAGGGAAATCCCCTGAATCCAGTACATCCAAAGATTCAAGAGGATGGGGGAACAGGTCTGGTAATTATTCTACCTCAGCAGGATACAAGTTACTCTCGTGCACTGGAGATAATGCGAACCTTGCCATCTGGAAAAGTATCTGGGCTGTCAAAAGCCTCCCTAAAATAGACTTCTTCACGTGGATGGTTATCCACAACAAAATTCTCACTGGGGTTAATCTAAAGAAAAAAGGCTGGGAATGCCCAATGAGATGTCCATTCTGCCTCTACAATGAAGAAAATTCTGAGCATATACTCATCTCCTGTCAATATGCTAGAGATGTTTGGAAAGCATCCCTTCCCAAGAAGGTTGAGCTCCACAGCGAAAGCCTTCATGATCTCTTTCTTAACTGGGCCTCCAAAGCTCCCTTCAATCTCAAATAAAAGAGAACCAAATCGTGTTGGATGGCAATGCCAAAGGTCATAATTTGGAAGATTTGGTTGGAAAGAAACTCCCGTATCTTCAGAGGGAAAAAAGAGAAAGTTGAGCAGGTTGCCTCAGAAGTTCATGGACTGTTGGGAGATTGTCTCTACCAACTTTGGAATGATCCCTGCTCCATTCCCCCTGACAATGATGGTTGGCTGAATAGTTTGGCTCCTAATCTCCCCTTGGCTAACCCGAGGCTCAAAGAAGGGAACATGTGGGAGATTAGGTTGAAGGAAAAGGAGCTTAATTCTTGGCTAAGACTCCTGAAGACGAAGATCATGTTCACGGATGGTGCCTCAAAAGGCAATCCTGGGGCGACAGGGGGGGGGGGAGTTTTTATCACTCCGGAAGGACTCTTGGAAACCTCTTTCACTTGGGGTCTAGGATCGGAAACTAATAGCATGGTCGAGGCTCTGGCTCTATGGCAGGGACTAAGGATCACCAAGAATCAAGGTATCACTGAGCTAACTGTTATCAAAGACTTGAGAATTATCATACAAGCAATGATCGAGAACATGATTCTGAATCAAATGCATCTTAAGCGACTGATCCATAAAATCAAGTTACTTGCACTCTCTTTCAGTAAAATCGATTTCTACCACGTGTTGCGGAAAAATAATAGAGATGTCGACCAAGGAGAAAATCTAGGTTCCTCTCTTAGTCCTAGAGAGCTAAAAATTAATGGTTCTAGCTCTCTTTGCATCCCCCCATAGGACCAGGGCTAAGTCCTTGAGGCCTCCCCTCTCGTGGGACCCACCAAAGTGGATTCAAACGTGTTCACTTGTGCCAATGGCAGGTGGTGGTGTGCAAGCACGTGGCCTTTATATCACGTCCCCGACCCTCAAACCGGTGAAGAGGATGCTACTATCACCAAACATACAGGCAAAATAGCCCCATGAACATGAATAGGCATATAATGCTGAAATAAAATTCTTAAAACATAAAACATACTAAGATGCATAATCCTTCATATACATAGCAGAATCAAACATACATTCAATCAAGCATGCCACATGTTCATTATATTCATTAATCAGTAATATAAATGTAGAGACGAAATAGTCAAGAATACTCATCTTAAACAAGATTCGTCTTGCAACCAGCTACGTTGCTGCAACGTTCCTCCCAACCATAGGCTAGCGTGCTCATCAATCTCTCAACAACACTGCCACCCCAGAGCTGGCATGTTTCCTCAAGGAATAAGGGTCAAAGCAGGCTTACACATAGCCAAGGTACGCAAATCAGCCAAGCCCACATAGTAGGGTTTATTAGGCCGTCAAGGAGCTAGGAAAGGCTAAATGCTAAGCTGGTGGCCTCAAAGGAGATATAAGGACGCCTACACCAAAGTTAACCTGAATTTTAAGACATCCACACACCCGACACCAGGAATCAGTCCTTTCTCTGCTTCACAATCCCTTAGGCCCTGACTTCCCTTTCCAATACTGTTCAAGGGTTGTGGAGAAGAGAGCCAACAGTCTAACTCTGTCTGAGTGGCTCCAAACACTAGTTTTCTCAAGCATACCCAGCCTCTATTCCTACTCTCAACAGTCCAAAGACCAACCACTGCATGCTGCAGTAAAACAAACAGTTCACGGTGCTGTGAAGAAGGCAAAGACAACAGGGTGACAACCCTAAACAAAAAGGTGAAACATAGTTCAGGTCAAACCACGCTTCAGAGTTGTTCTTGGCCCTAGCGTGGCCAAAACAACTCAGCAACAATCTCCAAAGGACGTCTGTAGCCCCAACAACCAAGAAGCAACCCGAAACCAGGGGAAATCAACAGCCCCAATCTTACCATGAGACTATGGCAACCTTACACCATCTGCAAATGGGAAAGAAGAAAAACTCCCAGCATAGACAGGGGAAAACTCAGCCAATGAATGTGGAAATCAACAGCCAACCAACATCCATGTGCCCATAACACACAATCCCCAATGTAAACACTGGAGAACTTACACAAGTAGAAATGGGAAAGGAACTGATTCCCAATCTATACGTGAGGGAGCAGAACGCAGCCAACAGAACGGTGGAAGAAAACACAACCCCGATTCAACGACGGGGTAATAGAATGTTACATAGGCTGACAATGGCGGAGAAGACACAACTCCTTGCGTGAACAAAAGAAAGATAGAACAATCCCCTATGGGGGGAAAACCAGATCCACACCCAACAATCAACGAGAGAAGGGAGAACATCCAGACAGGCTCACGATGGAGAACCCAACGGTGCGAGAGAGAGCAGAATTTCTCTGCGTGAGGGTAAGCCCAACCAAAAACCACGCTGGAGAACCCCAATGGTGCGAGAGGAAGCAGAATCTCTCTCTGCGTGAGGATAACCAGAACGACTCACAGTGGGAGGAAGAACAAAACCGTCAGTGGAGAAGTGGAAAGTGTGCATGGAAAGAATGGAGAGAATGTTTTCTCTGCCCCCTACGACGTGAAGAGGGAGAGTCCGCCAGTGGAGTGGGCACATGGGCAAGGACTAACAGTCCTGCCACACCCACCACTACTCAGCAATAATTGTTCCCAACTAACAGATAACAGAAGTTTAATGGGTGGCCGACACATGGCAAACTCCCAATGACCCCCACGGGTTGAACAACCGCCCCTTAACCTTAGGAATCATGCCCTTTTCATTTAACGTTGCACTGTCGTAGCTGGCTGTAGGTTTATTTTAATTGATGTGCGTATTTACATGATGCCAAAACTATAATGTGCCGGATAGCATGATATACCATCGACGGCAATCCCTATTGCTGAAACATACACAACCAAATCGATGGTGGGGCTTTCGCCTTTAGCTCCTACCACGATTAGTTACAATATATACATCATGTACCTTTTAATGTAACCGGGGTCAAAACCGGGGACATCACACTTTCGTTTGACAGAGGAAGAAGTTTAAATGCGCACTAGGGCTCCGTCCCTTCACCTAGTGCGAAATCGTTGGATGTCTCATCGAAGCTGGGGATTTTGAGTGAAATCATGGCAGTTTTTATGGCTCGCACACTGCGAGATACAAGGTTGACAACACTCCTTTGTGGTAATGATATTATACAATGGACGAGAAAGGCAAGACGCATCATTGGCTTTGTCTATGAGTTTAAAAACATGCAATTACAGGAAATTTGTTGTTTTCTTCTGAACGGGAAGGAGATTTGGATTTCCAGAATGGAAGCCGGATTTGCATCTTCCTATGCGTCCTCAGCCTCAAGGCCTATGGTGGCGGTAATTAGGGAATTGAAGCATGAATTCAGAGTGCTGCAGGATCATGTTGATGCTATCAATATTGAGGGTGGTAGGAGATTGGAAAACGCGGATAAGGATTTGGTGTATCCGCGGAAGGAAATAAATCGCAAGGTGAAGAGGTCTGAGAATGCGGTTATTGGTCTGATAGCGGAGCTGGAAATTAAGGTAGACAAGGTTTCCCTAAAGCTCGCCAAGCACGAAACTCCTCCCAATTCAGGTTCTTTGTCCAACTTTGAAGGGAAGTTTAATTGAGAATTATGGACTGTTTTTTGTGCTATTTGTTTCGGTTTGCTGAATTTTCCTGTGTATATCCTCTAGAATCCCTAGATAGGACAGTCTCGGTTAAAATAATTTTGCTTGTGTTTTCTGAAATTATTGTTTACCGTTACTGCTTACTATATATACTGTATGTTGGTTAATGAAGATTGGTACCTCTTTGCCGCTTCCATAAGGGCGTAAATAGAACTCTATTCCTATGTTGCCGCTTCCACAAGGGCATATACTGAGACTCTGAGCTACTGCTTCCGCTATCTCATGGGCATTTTGTAATCTGGTTCTGTTTCGGTGGTTACACCACTCTATTAATATATCGTAACCGTTGTTGTCAAAAAAAATAAAATGCAATTCAAATTTATTATATCATAATTACTATCTATTAGAATTAATTTTGATATATCTAATTATTAATTTTACACTAAATTATAAATAAAAATATGTTAACAAAGAGTGTAAGTTAACCTATTATATAACATTCTTGCTTAATTTATATATATTATTAATATTGAAATTCATTTATAAGATAATATTAAACAAGTGAAATAGCAGCAAGGCTGCTTATACCTGCCTCTTAGAAATATTTATTGTAATATTGTATATAGTTTAAAGCTAAAAGTTGAAGAAATTATGGAACATTCAAACTCGCAACAATGTATTACTTGTTGCTATGGTACTTATATTTCTATGTGAGATTACTTGTTGTTTATAGGTTGTTGCATTACTTGTTACATCTTGTAATTGTGTTGTTTATATTTCTATGTGTATATCAATTAATTAGTTATCAAACCAAGCTTAAAGAAAATATATAGTGACAGCGCTTTTCTATATTCTTTTCTTTATAATTGTTTATTTCGAATTTTTAACGACTGCCATATAATCAATCTTCCTCTAGTCAAAAACATCTATGAACCTTATCCATAAAATACTCAATAATCCACCCCAAATCTCAAATAAAAACATCTATAAACATAATTAAAACTTAATTAAAATATAAATTGAAAAAATATATATACAAAAACAATAAATAGTTTACTTTTAAAGCTGTTTCTTACCCAATGTATATATCGTCATAAATAATATGATTCACCATTATAAAAACAAAAACTGAACTAAGACCAAGTTAACATTCATATTCAATGGACTACAAACTTATTCCCTTTAGATAAGGTTGAGGTGCCTTTTCTCAAATATGTGATATTAGAATATTGCAGGCAGAAAGCAAAGAATTGTTGATGAAAGGTTCAAAATTATTGAATTTATTATAATTCTATTACAAAAAGCAAATAGGTTAAAATAAATTTGTTACAAAAAGTCGACAGTTTAATAGCATAATTAATTGAAGCATGATTTATCAATAAATAAAATTATATTCGAAAATGTAGATTTTTATAATAATAAAACATTTTTTAAATGAAGGATAAAATGTTAACTGAAACTTTTGAAAAAACCAACACATTTTATATCGAAGAAAATTAAGCATAAATAAAAATTTACTTAATTTACAAATTTTAATTTTCGTTTTGTTTACAAAGTTTCATTGATAATGTACTCAAGCTCAAGCAAGGTAAAGACAGTTTCATAATTTTTTTTTTTGAAGTTAGCCGTAAGCAAATTTAGAATTTTCACACAACAACACCAAAGAATAATGGAACTTGTGACCAAATCCGAATGAACCCATAACCAAGAACACTGAAGTGACCAATATTAAATTATTTTCAACAAGATCCTTGTAGCATTCATTTAAGAAAAAACCATTTGGATTGCACTTCAAAGTTTGGCGTTCATATAAGCAATGGCATTTAAATTGCACTTCAAAGTTTCAGCTTCCACATGCATGGATGTTATGACATATGTTCAGAGCATCTGACACGTCTCTATACAACAGTCGATCGATTATTCAAACACATGGTATCAGTTAATTTTGGCTTTTGTCTCATAGATAGATGGCTGCAACCAGCGGTGCTCCTCTGAATGCCGAGCTCCTCGGGGCCTCGAAGATCATTCCTGATGTTGTAGACGAAGTGTGTGAGCCGTTTCTGGACATGAGAGTCATTTATAGAAAAAAATCGAAAGTCTTGATCTGGATGGAGAGATCTGGGGGATTCTGCCAGATGAGCTTGTGGATACGGTGATTGGGTAGCTACATGTTACATCTGTAATAAGGGCTCAACTGGTATGTAAGCGATGGCGTTCGGTCATTGCTTCACCGTTATATTATCATGATTCTGATACGCCATGGTTGATGGTACAGAACAAGGATGGGGATGGGCTTTCTGTCTGCTGATGCATCAAATTATAATATAAATACAATTGACAAAAATGACAAAGAGAAGCAAAAATACTAAATAGAGATTATAGATGCACATCCTGTACCACCAAATTACCCATTCTCCACAGTAAGCCTTAGCGAAAAGAGATCAACATCAATATCAGAGGACAATGAGAATAAATTTACATAACAACAACGCTCTTTTGCTTCTGTATCTGCGGTTATAAATGTATTATTTCTCATTTCCTATTTATGTTAGCCTATAAAAAAACTTGGATATTTGTATAACATTATAAATTTATAATAAAATATAATAAACTATTCTCACAACAATGATATTAATTTATAGTTTTATAAGCTATTATTTCTCATTTCCTATTTATGATAGTTTATAAGGAAACTTGCATATTTTTATAACATAAGTCAAGAATATTACTAGAAATATGTAAGGAAGCTTGAATATGCTTGTTGTATGCTACATTGCAATAACCTATATCATATTTAAATGGACATTTTTTAATTCGTTTTTGTTTCAATTTCTTTCAAATTGTAATTATATTTGTTTTATCATATATTTTTATAGCAAAATTATCCTATTGCTATATATTTTCAATCTCTTCTTAGGAGGGAGGTACTAAGCAACTTTGTTGCTTATTCCACTTGTTTAAATATACAAATTTTCATTAAAATAATTCAAATAACTTCTAGACCAACTTTATAATATTATTTAACAAATTGATAAATTTAAAACAACAACTTCTAAAAACCAAAAATTAAGAAAATAATTTGTTTTATTTTCATTAGCTACATCTTATTCACTTCAACTTTAGAATTATGCATTAATATTTTTTTTCAAAGGTTTATATTGCCACTGTTTTATCATAAAAATAATATAATAGTATGAACAATGTTTTATTTTAATCATATATCTCAATCCCAACGAATAGATATATCTATCTAGATTAAAGGCATCAATATAATTTTTAAAACTTTGTTTAATTCAATCATGTTAGTCTTCCCATCGTCACAACGATACGTAGCTTTCTCGTGGACAAGTTTACGTTGTCTTTTTATTTAATTGTGAAATGAGTTAAAAAACTATGAATACTAATATCTGAAAAATAGGTTTCCTTGGCGAGGAGGAGCATATACAACGCAGTCGAGATCGTGGTATTTGGCTCGGAAGAGAGGACGAACGTCCTCCTCCTCTTGCGCGAGCTCTTGCAGGAATGGAATAAGTTGAGTGAGGTGATTGTCTGAGTTATCCCCTGCCCGGAAGCGTTTAATGGGGATGGCATTGAAGGGTTGGAGCTCGTAGGACAAGGGGTTGTCGTCGATGAGAATGACTTTACTCAGGTCTCTTCCCAGGAGAGACATGTCTTTTACATAAAGCCCCGAATTAGAGCAGAGCAGGCAATGCCCTCTGCTCAACCCATGCGAGAACAAGGAGAAGTGATCGGGATTAAAGAGACTGCTCATAACCATGTTCGCTCTCGTCGAAATGCTCGCAGCGAACAGGACAAGCTCGAATATCTTCGACATCTCCTCCAAGAATTTATCGACGCCGGGCCTCTTGAAGTTGTCTCTATCGTGGTCGTTTTCGTTGTTGTCAATCTGCACAAGCAAGTTGTAAATTCACTGCTGAAATCAAAGACCCCGCNCAAGAATTTATCGACGCCGGGCCTCTTGAAGTTGTCTCTATCGTGGTCGTTTTCGTTGTTGTCAATCTGCACAAGCAAGTTGTAAATTCACTGCTGAAATCAAAGCCCCCGCCACGAAGAGCAATCGAGTTTGGCTGAGCCCTTTGCATAAAATGAAGCCCCTACATAATTGACCTGTGTTGTATATAATTGTTCCTTGATAGGATAGGATATCATATATATATATATATAAAGAGAAACGTATAACAAGTGTCATTAGTCTTAAATGAATAAGCTAGTGAGCATATTAATGTGTTCACTTGCCACATCTCCACCATATTCTTAAGAATCGAGACCCTCCTCCTTTGCTGGCATAAATAACGTCTAACCAAAAGCCTTTCTGCAAATGATAAAGGCACCTAAGAAAACACGTCGTTGCATTTGTTAACAACTGTCGTAATCACTGAATTTCTTTTGTGGGTTAAACAACTGTCATCTATGCATGTTCTTTACAATATTCGTCTCCTGGGATGAATACCACTTTACAAACAAACCACCTAGAATCCTAGCAGAGCGCACATAGAGGCTTTCAGGTAGCTGGGCGAGAGAAAGAATATAGGGATGGCTTCATAATGTTTTTTCCAATGATAATGGGTTCAGTGAGCTTCATCTTAGACCAGCCGGAGCGAGTTCCGCTATAGTTCAAAACGAATTTTCAAGAAGGAAAGTAAAGTAGAAAAGAATGTGTTCGAATGTGAAGATGCATAATCAACAAACGACTTGACTAATGCCACATTGAAAGGTACGATGAACCAAAACTTCAATCCTAATTTAATACTATAAATTTCTTTGGGATTCCGTTGATGATATTGCAAAACAATGTCAAATCCTTTGATAGCATAAAAATTTCTTTGGGATTTTGTTGATGATATCCTTGTTTATTGCAAAACTATGTCAAGCAAATGAGCCCACAATTTATTGTTTAAATCCATTCAGGAATATGAAAAAAAAATCGCTTTATATATCATTTTCCCTTACAAGAAAATATCATCTTCACTGCCGAGACGAGGACCTATACAGCCGCTACAGGACACATAGGAGCCGAAATTGCATCCACCCGATCCACCCATGTCTATTGGCATATCGCGGCATGTCAGGCCTGGAAAAACTCGGAAGCTGAAGGTCGGGCAATTGTCATGTCAGGCCTGGAAAAACTCCAAAGATTATTATTCAAAAATTGTAGTTTTTCCAAGGATTATTATTCAGAAGATATAAAATCCAAAGATTATTATTCAAAAATTGTAGTTTTTCCGAGGATTATTATTCAGAAGATGTAAACTCCAAAGATTATTGTTCAAAAAATGTCCTACAGATTGAGATTTTAAGAAAGTAGAAACTGTTTAAAGAATTTGGTAAATGTCCTACAGATTGAGATTTTAAGAAAGTAGAAATTGTTTAAAGAATTTGGTAAAAAGAAGATTGAATATTAGAATTTATATAATGTTTTACCACACAGAAATAATGGGAAAAAGATGATTTTAAAGAAGTAGCTGAAACGTAAAAGTGATGTTTTTAGCGAATTGACTGCAACATAGTGGTGTTACAGTAAAAGGAATATTGTTTCTCTAGTGTTGTGTTGTGTAGTTTTCCTCCTTCTGAGAAACCAGAAACTAGTGTCCAATCGTTGTATGTTCTTGTTCTGTTACTTCTGCAATGTATGTTCTTGTTCTGTTACTTCTGCAATGGGTTCTTTTGTGTCACCCGGCGGAGATAGCAAAATTGGGACGCATCTAATGATTTAGGGATGGACAACCCAGCATACAGGCATTATCACAGGAACACAGATAAGCCCATTTGCACCACATGATACCCCTACGATAACAAATGCGAAGACGCGTGGGGAAGGATAATTCCCAAGAATTCCAATTTATAATCGAAAAAGAAAAGCATAAAGACATATTCTCTTCCATGAAATCCCCTGCAGCGCGCGAGAAAAGGCCGAAGCTTTGAAAAAATAATGTTATATTTGTATGATCTCCATTAAATTTTCTCGTTGGGCAAACCCGAATTCCTGTACAACCTGTATTGCTGTTTTTGTTTACAATCCTTGAGCAAACCCAAAATCCTGTAAAACCTGTATAGTTGTTTTTTGTTTACAAGAATTAAATGGGGTGTGCATCTTCAAAACATCTGGAAACTGTATTGAAGGCCGAAGGATTCGAGAGGCTTTCACTTTCACAGTCTCCGCATAAGAAGAAGAAGAAAAACAACATTCACAATCATCATGTTGCGCTCACATCGTCAACTTATGGGCTCTTCAATCCAGAGGCCCTCGAATCCAGCACGCAGCAAGAAAGCGCATCGCAGAGAGGTAACAGTTTCGATTCACCCACAAACCCAGTTTATGAAAAACTGAAGAAATTTGATGTAAATACAGAGTCTGGTCCTCAATCATGGCTGGAAGTTAGCAAAGTTCTTGACAATCTCAAGCCTGCACTGGAGGAGGAGAAGAAGAATAACAAGGAGAATCCACTGAAATGTAGAGATGGGGAATCTGAGACTGTTGATGCATCGTGGGATATTGTGGAGAGGGACGGGGAAATTACGCAGCCTGGCAGAGTCAGTGTTGAAAGGAAAACCCAGTTTTTTGATGGTAGAAATATTAAATTCCATACACTGGAGGAATTGGATGCTAAGATTGGCAGGGCTGATGGGAAGGTTGCTAGTAGTCCTGTGAAAGATTGTTTGCAGAAGAACCCAAGTGGGAAATTCATACAATCCAGCAGCAAAGTGCTGGACAATCTCAAGCCTTCGTTGCAGGAGGAACAGAAGAATAATAAGAAGAACCCAGGGAGGAATAGAGATGGGGAATCTGAGACTTCCGATGCATCATGGGATGTTGTGCAAAGAGATGGGGAATTCACTCCACCAGGTAAAGTCAGTGCTGATAGGAAAACCCCATTTTTTGATGGTAAAAATATTAAATTCCATAGACTGGAAGATTTGGATGCTAAGATCGGGAGGGATGATGAGAAGAAGTTTGGAAACCCCATGAAATATAGCTTGTAGAAGAACCCAAGTGGCGATTTGATACAATCCAGCCTGCCCATTGACAGGAATGCTGAGGGTTCGGCTAGTCAGAAAAAGATCCAGGGACCCAATCTGTATTTGAATGACAATGCCAATTCTAGGGATGAATTCTCAATGAAGCCTAATGGTAATCTTTATGATCCAGAGCTTCTTTCTTCCACATTGAAGAGCCTCTCCGAGGATGACTGGAATGCTGTTAGAAACAAGGATTCTAATGAAGAGAAGCCTGGACATTGTGGGGTTAGTCCAATGACAGAAAATGCAAAAGATAAGGGGTCCTCATATGGAGCTCTTCAAGGCAAGAAAAATCCTCTTGACAGCTTTGAGGAAAAATGCCCACCTGGAGGTGAGAAGGCAGTGGTTCTCTACACTACAACACTGCGAGGAATCAGAAAGACCTACGAGGATTGCAACAATGTGAGATATGTGCTTGAGAGCTTTGGCGTCAGCATTGATGAGAGGGATGTTTCTATGCATCTAGATTTCAGGAATGAGCTGAAGGAGTTGATGGGAAAGCCTGTTCCGGTACCGAGATTGTTCATCAGGGGCAGGTATATTGGTGGTGCAGACGAAGTCTTGCAGCTTCATGAAGATGGTAAGTTGGATGGGCTTCTTGTAGGACTTTCAACAGATGGGGCAGGCAAGGTTTGTGATGGGTGCGGCGGAATGAGGTTTGTGCCCTGTTTAGAGTGCAGTGGAAGCTGTAAGCTTGTCAATGATCAAAATGTTGTTGTCACGGTGCCCCCATTGCAATGAGAATGGATTGATACAATGCCCCATATGCTCTGCTGATGCAACATATTGATAATCTTTAAAATACCAGACTGGAAAATTCATTGGTTGATTGGGTTCAGATCATATGGGATGCTGACAGCCTTTGAGTGGGTTGAACCTCTACGCAGCAGGCCTAATTAAGTCGCACATCATAGTTCTGCTCTAAATTTCTTTTAGTGGCTTGATACTTTGCTTTTATTTTGCTATTCTATTTATCATTGGAGTTCTGCAATTCGACAAAAATTTCTGTATGGAGAAATTCCGAAGCCTGGATCTCAGGTTAGCTGCAACAGCGGTTGCTTATCAATTCCTTATCAGAGTCCGATGCATATTTCGAAATTCCGTTGAGCCCCCGGAGACAAGAAGAAGGCAGGTAGGTGAAAAGTTACATATGATGTCATTGTTAACAGGTGTCGACCCAAATCCAGATAGCAAACTTCGAGGATGACATCATCCCTGCTTAACCAATAGGAACACAAATAAATACGATTTTAATAGATTTAAAAATTGCTATTTTTCATATTACAAAGTTAAACTTTGGAATAGAGATTTTAATCCTTTAAATATGCACCGATATGCACCAGCTAATACCCAAAGTCAACGCGGTTTGAAATCGAACGATTACAATATACACCAGCTAATACCCAAAGTCAACGCGGTTTGAAATCGAACGATTACAATATACCAGCCGGAGGCAGGTATAAAAATAAGTACAAATATTTATAGAATATTTTTATACATGAAATAAAAATAACAATATATTATAATAAACCTAATCAGTTCATAAATACTTTATCATGTTATATAAGTATATTGATAAATTTTACTTTATTATATTATATAAATATAGTAGATAAATATTAAAATTTGATGTTGAAATATACATTATTTTTAATTTTTTTTAAATATTCTAAATTTGAAAACTTAGACATTAAAATGGAATTGTTCATACTAAATTATTATGGCTATAAATGATATGAGAAAGGACATTTGAAAGGTAATGGATTGTTGCCATTATGAGTTGGGTATGAGAAAGGACATTTGAAAGGTAATGGATTGTTGCCATTATGAGTTAGGTATATAAATTTTGGGTTTGGAGAATTTAAGTTGGGAATTTAAGCTTTTATTATAGCATTGAAGAGATTTTGCTCAAAGCCTTGGAATTGTAAGTGCGGTTTGTCAAAATTGGAGAATTTGATAGTGAATATTTATGACCATTGGTAAATTGGATTTCTATCTTTTTATATTACAATAAAATTTCATTAAAAACAAAAAAACAAATACAATCAAGATAAATCATATTTCAATTAAAAATAAAAAATAAACTTTAAAATCTTAATATCTTAATATCTTGCTATATAGTTTTTAAATTGAAATATTAAGGATGCATTCTCACCAACATCCAATTATAAAATGTGAGCTTAATTCTTTATAAAATCTTAGAAAGCTAATAAAGATAAATACCATATTCCAATTAAAAAATAAAAAATAAACTTTAAAATCTTAGTATCTTGGTATATAGTTTTTAAATTGAAATATTAAGGATGCATTCTCACCAACATCCAATTATAAAATGTGAGCTTAATTCTTTATAAAATCTTGGAAAGCTAATAAAAAAGGAAATTGGAAGATGTGGATAATGGAAATGAAAACTCTACTTTCTATATTATTTAAAATAAAATACATAATATTGATGTTTTTATTAAGAATAGTGTTATTAAATAGAAAAGATATTGATATATTTTTTACATAAATTATTATTTATAATGATGATGACGATGATTAACATCCACTGAGACCAATTTTGGTTTATCATACCTTAAGAAGGATAATACTTGGTATACTTTAAAATCTTGTTCCTGTGCTAAAAAAAACTTGTCAAAAAGCTTTCCAAACTTATTATAGTTTTGCCGAGTTATGAGGTTATAAAGGTTTGTATTGTAACAATAATATGAAACTCACAAACTCACATAGATGGAAAACCCTTTCAGCCCATGGAGTTTAGGAATAGATCAACATCTTGTTTTGGTATGGAGTTCACGAGAGTTTATTCTAATATTAATTTTTTTCTATGAGCTAGTTACTACTGAAAGATACTTCCGAACTTCCAAATTAGGATGAATGACCTCCTTATAGTATCTTAATTTTTTCTCAAGAAATAAATCGTTCTCACACTACAATTTCTCTTTAAACTTAAAAGTAATAATACTAGAGCATTTTTTAAATAAGCATACATAAATTTAATAAATTTTCAAATACAAATTATAAATAACTAAATTTTTTTTTTAATTAATGTACTTAAAATGACAATAATACACGCATTACAGAGAAATACACACGTATTTTCAAACAACAACTTTATCACCGATGTATACTTCATATACTTGATGCCTCGGTGCATATTTAGATATTTAGATATTGTTGATGCCTCAGGAAAGTCCCTCTGGGTCCTTTCCCTCATTTGTCCTTCCTATAGATCTAGTGGTTGAATCTTACACGGGGAACCAAAAATCCTTTCCCGATGCAGACAAGACCTCCGGACCTTTTTTGTTCTCCCGCTCCTTTCCTTGTTGAAGTGCATAGTGAGACGAATCCACCTCCTGTGAGACAACAATAATTTTTTGGTGAGCCTAGGAAAGGGAGTAGTTAACACAGTTTTAAACACAAAATAACAAATTAACCAACAGTCAGATTATGAGCATGTTTTCTTTCATTATAGAGCATGCTACGAAACCATACAACTTACCACTTCCCACCAAAATCCAAAGCATCCTAAATATTTTTCTTTAAAATATCAAACAAAATCAACATAGTGAATGATGCATAGAAATCACATCAACTAATTAGTAAAGATTCTTTAATTAATTTGGATTTCCAGTCTTCTTAGTCAAAGCCAATATTGAATGAAAAAACAAATGCCACATCTAGTCCTTTGCAAAATTTCGTTCTCTGCACTCAACTACTGAGAAAGTTAGAACCATCCTTTGATCCGATTCAAAATGAACTCTCCTTAAAGCCTCGTATGAATATTGATCAAACAAAGGGAATAAAGTTAGTAAAATCTCAAAAAAAAAAACCATTGGAAAAAGATATAGTTGAACCAAATGATCTAATATCAACTCTCCATTACTCATTGGATGAAGATAAAGATGAACCAAATAATCCAATATCAACTATCCACTACTCATTAGATGAAGATAAAGTTGAACGAAATGATCCAATATCAACTATCCACTACTCAAAAGAGGATTAGACAAATATAGTAAAAAAAAGAAGAACAGTACAAACTAATAATGACAAGCAATAAAAAAAAACGAAACATAGTTTAAAGGATTAAACAAAATATAGTAAAAAAAAACACTACAAACCAATAATAACAATCAATACACAACAAAACATAGTCTAAAGGATTAAACAAATATGAAAAAAAAAGAAGAACACCACAAACCTATAATGACAACCAATAAAGAACAAAACATAGTTTAAAGGATTAGACAAATAGAGTAAAAAAAAAGAATAAGACCACAAACCTATAATGACAACCAATAAACAACAAAACATAGTTTAAAAATGTACAAGATGCACTACAAACTAGTTTTGAGCCTTTATCCAACCTTTTAGAGCTTATAATATGTTTTCCATGTAACATTCACCATCATTTTTATGTTACAAATCTATTTATAATGACAACCAATAAACAACAAAACATAGTTTAAAAATGTACAGGATGCACTACAAACTAGTTATGAGCCTTTATCCAACCTTTTAGAGCTTATAATATGTTTTCCATGTAACATTCACCATCATTTTTATGTTACAAATCTATTTAATTTGACCACATCAATTTTCTATTAATATAACCACATGTTTACAATATGCGATACTAATCAGATTGCACCTAATGCAATACATGATGTTACCATCATTTTTATGCTACAAATCTATTTAATTTGACCACATTGTTTTTTAACAGATCCAAATCCTAGGATCTATGAGATGGATCAAATCTTTCGAGGTGCAAACCTCTTCTTAGGTATCCATTGATTTGATTCAAACCAAAAGACACATCTTTTTATTTAAGGTCCACATATAATTTTATTATTATTAATATTTAATACTATTTATGGCCAACATATAATATTTTTTATTTTGTTAGGAACGAACATTGCATCATTTCTCCACACATGGTTTTAAAACCATATGCAAGGCCCTCCTACAAGCATGGGTTGTTTAGGAGGCCTTGCACATGGTCTTAAAACCATTTGCAAGGCCCTCCTAAACCATGTACAATAAAACCATGGGTTGTTTAGGAGGCCTTGCACATGGTCTTAAAACCATTTGCAAGGCCCTCCTAAACCATGTACAATAAAACCATGGGTTGTTTAGGAGGCCTTGCACATGGTTTTAAAACCATGTGCAAAGCTTCCTAAACCATGTACAATAAAACCATGGGTTGTTTGGAATGCCTTGCACATGGTTTTAAAACCATGTGCAAGGCCAACATTTTTTTGCCGATAATTCAATTTTGTGTTTTTTTCTTGACCCACATATTTTTTTTACGGATAATTAAATTTTTACTTTTTTATTGTTTCCTTAGGTAGGAAGATTACAACATCTCCCCCATATTAGATTGTTTTAGTGGCCGACATTTATTTTTCCCTATTAGAAAAATTAGTTTTTATTAATAAAAATAACATTATGAAATTGATATTATTTTTTATTTTGTGTTACAAAATCTCTCCCATAATATTCACTATCACTATTATTTTTTGCCAACATGTTACAAACGTTACATCATGTTACAAGATCTCTCCCATAATATTCACTATCATTATTATTTTTTGCCGACATGTTAGTAACGTTACATCACGTTACAAGATCCCCCCCATACTGGGCTGTAGAGCGCCTCTCGGAAAGTTGAGCAGGTTGCCTCAGAAGTTCATGGACTGTTGGGAGATTGTCTCTACCAACTTTGGAATGATCCCTACTCCATTCCCCCTGACAATGATGGTTTGCTGAATAGTTTGGCTCCTAATCTCCCCTTGGCTAACCCGAGGCTCAAAGAAGGGAACATGTGGGAGATTAGGTTGAAGGAAAAGGAGCTTAATTCTTGGCTAAGACTCCTGAAGACGAAGATCATGTTCACGGACGGTGCCTCAAAAGGCAATCCTAGGGCGGCAGGGGGGGGGGAGTTTTTATCACTCCGGAAGGACTCTTGGAAACCTCTTTCGCTTGGGGTCTAGGATCGGAAACTAATAGCATGGTCGAGGCTCTGGCTCTATGGCAGGGACTAAGGATCACCAAGAATCAAGGTATCACTAAGCTAACTATTATAGAAGACTTGAGAATTATCATACAAGCAATGATCGAGAACATGATTCCGAATCAAATGCATCTTAAGCGACTGATCCATAAAATCAAGTTACTTTCACTCTCTTTCAGTAAAATTGATTTCTACCACATGTTGCGGAAAAATAATAGAGATGTTGACCAAGGAGCAAATCTGGGTTCCTCTCTTAGTCCTAGAGAGATAAAAATTAATGGTTCTAGCTCTCTTTGCATCCCCCCATAGGACCGGGGCTAAGTCCTTGAGGCCTCCCCTCTTGTGGGACACACCAAAGTGGATTCAAACGTGTTCACTTGTGCCAATGGCAGGTGGTGGCGTGCAAGAACATGGCCTTTCTATCATGTCCCCGACCCTCAAACCGGTGAAGAGGACACTACTATCACCAAACATATGGGAAAAATAGCCCCACGAACATGAATAGGCATATAATGCTAAAATAAAATTCTTAAAACATAAAACACACTAAGATGCATAATCCTTCATATACATAGCGGAATCAAACATACATTCAATCAAGCATGCCACATGTTCATTATATTCATTAATCAGTAATATAAATGTAGAGACGAAATAGTCAAGAATACTCATCTTAAAGGACCAACAACTCTGATTCTTTTCTTTTTTTGTGGAACCGAATGCAGGAGAATGAGGTCATCAATCATCTTACAAAGAGCATGGACAGAGGGCAATTTATTGTAAAAAATGCATCGATTCCTATGTTTCCAGATACACTAGAAAAAAGAAAATAGGAAGATATATGAAATGAGAGCTAACAGGTATATTGCTGAACCAATGTTCCAAATAGGAAGAGACAGAACAATGATGGGAAGGAGGAAGCTTGTAACGATCTTCAAAGAAGGAAAAGACTCTTTTAGAGAAGGAACAGTCCAAGAAGAGATGCTAGGTATTATCTTCTCCCCTACAACAAAGAATGCACCTGCTCGGGCCCTATTTGCCACGATGTTGAAGCTGTTCCCAGGTCAGAATCCGATTCTTGACAGTCAACTAGATGAAGCAAACAATTTTTTTTGGTATATTAAGATCCCAGAGAAAATCAAGAATTGGAGGCTGACCCACAGAGCATAACGAAGAAGCAATACATTCGTAACCCTATGCAGCAGAAAGAGAACCCACATAATGATTATAAGACCATAATAACGAATCAAAAGGATCTGAAAGTCGTATCCTTCCATACTCTAGCCCCGCGATGTAACTGTCCCATAGCATCTTCCATTCTCCCTACAAGTCCAAATCTGCTGCCGAGAACCAATAGTTTTGAGCACAAGAGGTGTGATTCCTGGCTTGATCCAGCGTGCATATACCACAATCCTCCAAGTATTCACGAAGATCAAAAGGGAGCATAAAAGATGATCCCTGACCAACAATAGGATCCAATCCCAACCGAAGAGCCCTCCCATTTCCAACCTTCCAAATGAGTCCACTGCCCAGCCAAGAGAGCATATGAAGAAAGCCCTTTCAGATCACAGAAACTCCTCGAATAGAAAATGATTTCTTGCGAAGCCAGGAGTGCAAGGAAAGTCTTTTCATATACTTCATAGTCAATAATTGAAACCAAATACCGTTTCCATTGATAGCCTGCCAGAAACTTTTAAGCCGCAAAGAAAGGATGAACCAACACAGCTGCTTGATACCCCATCCACCTAGAGAGGTCGGGCAAGACAGAGTATGCCAATCAACAAGATGGAATTTTCTGTTTTTCGTAGAAGAACCCCACAGAAAGGAGAAAATCATACTTCTGAGTTTATCAAGAATGGACTGAGGGATCGGAACTAGTGCCATCCAATAAACCGGCAGACTAGTGAGCACTGCTTTTATCAGAACAAGTCTACCACCGATAGATAAAAGATGAAAAAGTCCAGTGCTGAATTCTATTCGCAAATTTTGTAAGGATCCAGTGCCAGTCCTTAACCAAGTATCCTAGTGGCTTGATAAAATAACGTATGTAATTAAATCCCTTATTAATGTGCTCAAATTTGTAAGGGAGAAACCCAGAGATCCTATTCAGAAGACCAGCATCCAACTTGTTATAGAGGAAGCATGATTTATCCATATTAATTTGCATACCAGAGGCATCACAAAAAGTATCCAGAATGACTTTAAAAGCCACCCATTCCTCAAAAGTCCCATAACCAAACATGATCACATCATCTACAAAAGTTAGATGTGTGAGAGAAAGCTGAGGAGAAATCTTGATGCCCCGGATCTTACCATTTTTTTGTGCATCCTTGATCAGCAAACTAAGCCCTTCGATGACCAATATAAACAGCAAAGGGGATAATGGACATCCCTGTCGAATGCCTCCAAAGCAGTAAAAAAACTTGAAGGAGATCCATTAACTAGTAGGGCAAAGTTTGCAGAAGACATACAGCCCAAGATCCAGTTCACACCTTCCAAAGGGACTCCAATTTGAAGAAGAATAAGTCTGATGTAAGACCAATTCACCCAGTCAAAAGCCTTAGTCAGATCCAGTTTTAAAATAAGAGCACACCTGTTTTTAGTTTTAACAGTGTGGAGGACTTCCTGAGTAATAGCCAGAGGTTCTGTGATTTGTCGATTCTTCAAAAAACCAAATTGTTGAGGTGAGATGAACTTATCCAGAAAGGGCTTAAGCTGTAGGGCTGCAACCTTAGAGATCAACTTATATACCAGATTGCAAAGGGAGATGGGTCGGAAGTCAGCAAAAGAGATGGGTTTTTCTTTCTTGGGAATAAGCGTAATGAAGGTGGAGTTCAAAGAGGGTGCCACTCGACCTTCCCCTCTGGAGGATTCTACCACCTTAACTAGATCAGGTCCAAAAATGTCAAAGCAAGCCAGATAGAATTCAACAGGCCAGCCATCAGGTCCCAGAGACTTGTCCTTTTTGAAGGATTTGAGAGAAGCTTCAACTTCTGCTGATGAGATTTGACATGTGAAAGACTCACTCTCCTTAGGGCTGATGAAAGAGGGAAATAATCAGATAACTTGAAGTTGGGCCACAATATTGGTTAAATGGTCATCAGCAAAGATTTTCTTGAAATACCGGACCCCCAAGGCCTTAATGTGCAAATAATCAACAACCAGGTTTCCCACCTCATCTTCAAGACCCCAGATAGCATTATGATTTTTCCTAGTTGAAGCTACAGCATGGAAGAATTTTGTATTGGCATCACCCTATAATGCCCACGAAAATTTGCTTTGAAGTCTAGTAGATTGCAATTCATGGTCAACCCAACTCTGAAGCTCAAGTCTAAGTGATTTAAGTCTAGATTGATCACTGGCACCCAAAATACCTGAAGACGAGGATTCAAGAAGAGTGTTAATCTCATCCTCCAGAAGTATAGACTTATCCTTCATCTCAAGAGTTTTATTTTTAGTCCAGTCTTTGAATTTTCCTTTAAGAAGATGAAGTTTGATAGAGAGATCTTCCATAGCATCCACTGGATTTACAGAGGGAAAAAGAGGCCATTCCGTTCGAATCATCTTTACAAAATCCTTATTATCCAACCAAGAGTGGTTGAACTTGAAAGGGAAAGAACAAGAGACGGGATGATCTATCCATTCGAAAAGAATAGGGTAATGATCAGATACCCCAGAGCAATGAGCCCAGACTCGATGTCTGGCAAGAAGGATAACAAGATTATAAGAAAGCAAAAATCTGTCTAGCCTTTTAGAAATGCCCTCATCCCATACCATTCCATTCCGCCAGGTAGGCCCAACACAAGAAGGGGCCACATCCGCCAGTTGATGGTCCGAAAAGAGTTTAGTAAAATAAGGACCAAGAGGATCAATTTGTGACTTAGAGCCCCAAATCTCAGACCCATTCAAAGTGAGGTTCATATCACCCGCAAGAATCATATTAGGCAAGGAGAGAAGACCACCCCTAGCCACCGAATTCCAGAATGATTCTCTATGGATATAGGGGCCATAGCAGTTTAGGATGGAAAGAGAGATGGTCGACCCTCTGAGATGAGCCTTAAGTAAGATCACAGCCACTGTATGAAAGGCTTTGCATTTGAAAAGATGTGGGTTCCAACCTGAAAGGACGCCCCCCGAGAGACCAGAGGAGCTGATAGTGCAGAATTCCCAACCAGGACAGAGTTTGGAGAAGGCAAGTAAGGCAGGAAAATTACTGTTCATAGTTTCTTGTAAAAGGATAATATCAAGCGAGAGAGAAGAGAAAAGATAGCAGAGGCTTTTTTTGTTTAGCTAAGCCCCCCAAGCCTTGAACGCTAAGAGAGAGAATGCGCATCAAGAACCATGCTGAGAAGGGGTCATAGCTCTAAGAACCCTGTGAGGAGAAGAAGATTGATTGCAAGCTGCGTTTTTAAGCCTAGTGGATAAGGGGGTATACGGAGCAGGAACAAGAGCCAAATGCTCAGATGGGGATTTTTTCTTCTTCTTTCTGATAGTTACATTTTCGAAACGTATAGAATCCAAGGGTAAGACTGAAGGGGAGAGAGGGGTCTTAGTAGAAAAAATTTCCAGGGACTTCTGCAAAGAGGGGTCTGCAAAGGAAGGCGAGGAAACATGACTGTGAGGTGGAATCGAGAGAACAATAGGGCAAGGACTAATCAAAGGAGGGAAATCAGAGTCCAAAAAAATGGACAGAGGAGAGACTTTGACATCCAACGAATGGGGTTATGTAGGTAGGCAAGAGGAGGATGGCACATACTGAGGAGAGCCCTCGGCTCCCAAAGAGAGGTATAATGTAGGAAGGCAAGAGGAGGAGGGTAAATCCACAAGGTTATCAACAACAACACAAGAAATAGGAGAAGAGCAGATCGCTACAGGCTCAGGAACTTCAATAGATAAGGTGATAGCAAGACAACCATCCACCGAGTCCAATAGAGAGAGTTCACGTTCTGAGGCATCATCAAAAGGAGAGCAAGCGTTGTGATAAGTACCTAGCACAGAAGGAGCAGCAAGAGGAGAAAAGGACCTCGTTGAAGGATCATCCAAATTAGGAGGAGCAGAGCCACGCGCCACAGGGGAACGAGGCGTCAACGGGGAAGCCAAACCTTGATGGAGGATAGGACATTCTCGGTGAAGATGACCAATATCCCTACAACGACTGCATCTGAAGGGAATGTTCAAGTAATCAAGTCGCCGAGAGAACAGGTGCTCAAAACAAAGTATCTCGACATTTGTCGGCAACCCCATCAAGATATCCAGTTCCACAAGGATCTTGGCCATCCTTTTGTCATAGGAATTCATGAAGTAATCCTCCACTGCCACGAAGCGACCAATGGTGTTACCAATACCTTCCAGCAGGGATCGATTCCAAAGAGGAAAAGGGAGACCCGGGAGTAAAACCCACAGGTGACGTTTCTTCACCCATTCCCTAAGAGGGTCAAAATTAACATGCCATCTATCCAGGACCAGAGACCCCACTCCAATACACCATAATGAGTTGAGGACCGTTGTTGCATGGGAGTCTTCCAGAAAAACAAATACAATCCACCCCCGTGCCAAAAAGCTAATCATGGGTATGTAAGAGAGGAAAGGCTTCTAGTGCTCTGAGGCCTAGGAAAACCCGGCCTTCTTGTCCATATTACAGTATATAATCCTACCAATAAGAGCACGCGAACACAGAGCTTCAACCCTTTCCATGTAGACATCGCGCCCCACAACAAACCGAAGCTTCCCCTCTAAAGCCTTGTGCGTTTTTGCTTTTCGAGGACGACGAGAGTGTGCAAATGTCGCATCCGACAAGGGAGGGGTCGCTGCGGCGAGACCTTCCGACATGGAGTACAGAAGAGGCAGAGCAGACAGCAAGCCAAAACTCAAATGTCAACGAGAGGATAAAAACCGTGAAGGGGTGCAACAAACCCTAGGTTATAAGACCCAGGTAGAGAAAGGCACAACAGGCCAGAAACCCCAGTGGGGTGAGGCTAAAAGAGACCTTAAGGGTCACGACAAAGGAGCGGAAACCCAGGGACAAACAAAAAAATGAGAGTGTACAGAAAACCAAAAGTAACGGCCGAACTAATAACAAGAAGGTCAACCCCAGAGTCACGGAATCACAAAGGTGGCGAGCTAGAAACAACGTAAAGAGGAAACCCAAAACCTGCCAATAAACCCGCGAGCCCTGATAACCTACAAAGAGTCAGCAAGACCCAAAATCATCACGGGATGTATCGAAAACTGACTAAAAGATATCACCGAAATTCCCACCTTTTGTAACTGGTTGGTACTAGTCCTCTGCTAAAAGGATGGACTCCATTCGTCGGTTTCAGCAATGGGAGAGGCAGGAGAAGGAGCAAGAAACGGACCAAATGTTTAGGGTTGATCCCGAAACCCTAGAAGAAACAGCGACCGAGACCTAATACAGAAAACAATTAAAGAAAGAGACTAGCCAAAACGAAGCACATGAAAGGTGACAGCTTCTCCCCAAGAGAAAGCAACAAGACAGCAGACATGAGACCCCAAACACAGAAAACCCGAAATAGACACGCGAGAAAGGAGCAAAAACCAGCCTACAAACCAAAGAAAGCTGGTAGGAAAGAGAAGACAACGCACACTCCATCCTCTACGACACAACTCACCAAAGCCGAAGAAACTGTCCGCAACCCTCATACCGTCTACAGACCTCTCTCCGCCATTCCTACTGACTTCTGATTTTACCAAAAAAATAAAAATGTATTTTTAAGTTAATCTCTATATTCTTTCAATTTTATCACTTACTTTATCTTTTCCTTCTTACCTCTGTAATTACATATTATCCTTTGGTTTCATTGCTTACTGTATGCTATACTATTTTGGCTAGAGCATTGCTGACTAAATGCTATATTGTTTTGGCTAGAGCATATTTAATTGAAGCTTATTATGAATTTTTTTATATAATTATAAGATATTTATTTTAGAATTTAAAAAACCTTAATGAATTAATTATAATATAAAATATAAAATATAAAATAAAACACCATGATATATTATAATAATTGATATATATTATATATTTTTAAGATATAATTAAGTATTTTGTTTTTTATTTTTTAAAATATATATTTTTTATTATTAAAAAAATATTAATTAAATCATTAAAAATAAATATAATTTGATTTTCTTTTAAAACAAATTAAATTATATTCAATTAATTCTCAATATATATATATATTTCCAAGAAATCTATGTATCATACGACTCTCCATACTTACACTCATACATACAGCGTTCCCTTTTATTTTTGCCTACATAATCTTATTCTTTAACATTGTTGCTTTAGTTATTTTTGTATTTTTGTATTTTTGAAAATGTCCAAAATAAAGAAGATGTTTTCTTAAACGAATTTAATTATATTTAATTATCTCTCACTTTATTTATTCATAAACTAATATATATTAAATACTATGTATGAAATTAAATGTGTAATTATGCGTTTCAAAAGAAATTTATTTCATTAAATAATAAAATGCAATTTAAATTTAATAGGTTGTATTTCGCTGGCGATTGGAGCGTGCGTGCTAGGGTTCTGTGCTGGCACGTTTTGGCAGATCTTTGCCCCCTGCACCTCTGGGAGGCGACCGTGCTGGCTGGGCCGTCATGCTTGACGACGGTTTTGGGTCCCCCACAGGCCCTTGTGACGAGCTTGAGGCTTTCAGATCTCTGATCTCTGGCAGATCCAAGTCCGATCAGGCCCTTCCGATCCCTAAATTTGTGAAGAAAATCGATGAAGTCCCAATCATTGACCTCCTTCCACAACACCCCATGCATGTGGTCGTTTCTCTAGCAGATTGGGATTTGGTTGGCCAGTTCACAAGGCTCTAGCTCTCACCTAAGTCCACGGACAACTGGATTCAAAAAAACTGGAGACCTTTGATCTCCAATAGCGTTACTTGCTATGATGTAGGTAGAGGTTTCTTCCCAATAGTGTTACTTGCTATGATGTAGGTAGAGGTTTTTTCCTTTTCGAATTTATTGCCAAAGAAGACCGATATTTGATCTTTCGAAGTGGGCGTATTTCATGGGTCCCCAAGAATTATATTTGAATAGATGGAATCTGGACTTTGATCCTGCTGTAGATGTCCCCAAGGCCGTCCCGGTCTGGGTCCATCTCCCCAACCTTCTGGTCCACTGCTGGACTTCCTTTTCCTTGCAAGCCATTGGGAACAAGCTTGGCAAGTATATTGATAAAGCTCATCCAAAAGAGAATTATTCTTGCGCCAGAATCTGTGTAGAAGTAGATATGGAAGCAGGGCTTCTTGAAGCTATCAGATTAGTAGTTGGAGATTGGCAACACTATCAAAAACTTGACTATGAACAACTGCCCTTTAAATGTCGTCACTGTCATGAGTATGGTCACTTCTAAAAGAGCTTCCCTAAGAAACCGATTGATCTAGAAAGAGACCAAGAAGAAGGATGGACCTAGGCAAAACTAACAAAAACCAGCTCAAGATGGGTCCATCAAAAAATTGAGAAGATCCCGGGCCCTCCCCGGGCTGAAAATGACCCCAGCTCCAACCAAGGCATCAGCTCGGCAGCGGCTGTAGAAGCCCCGAAATCTAGAAACGAGGAGACTCCTGATTAGGAGGATGAGATCCCTCCAAGCCCGAATCCTGAAATCGTTAGCCCGTCAAAAAAAGGAAAAATTCAAGAAGAAAACAACCTCCCTGAATCAACGAATTAGTCCTCAGACGAAGAGGTTTCAGATGAGGAAGAAGGAGAAATAGGACAGTCGCAACCCTCCCCTATCAAAAGAAAAGTCAAATAAGGAAGGAAGATAGAAAAGGAACGAAGGGAAGAAGCCACCTACGAAGACAAGCTTATGGGAGCGCAAGTCACCCTTGAAGCCATGATAAAATTCCAGATTCACTAGGCAAAAAGGGCAGCCCCAAAACCCCAAAAAGTAAGTAATGAAGATTGTCTCCTGGAACTGTAGAGGATTAGGAAGCAAAAGAAAATTGGATTCAATGAGGGATCTTATTCGCATATAAGGTCCTGATATATTGCTGATCCAGGAGACAAAAATGGAGGAAGAAAGCTTCCTCCAGTCAACGCACCTATTCTAGAAGAATGGTGAGGGTCTAGCTAACAGCGCCAGAGGCGCTTCTGGTGGTATAGGTACTCTATGGAAAAAAGAAGCCTTTGATCTAATCCATTCCACTTCACATACTCATTGGGTCCTGTCCTTACTTCTTCACAAAGAAACGAGAATCTAGGTAAGTATTCTCAACATCTATGTTCCTGTTTTGATGATAGAAAAAAGAGACTGCTGGCAAATTATTCAAGAGATTCTATCTTCTCAAAATCCGGAAAACATCATCCTAGCAGGTGATCTAAATATCACTCTTAATGCCAAAGAAAAAAGAGGAGGTTCATTAGTTAGAGACCCCTTAAGAGAAATAGTGGAAGATATCATGAGGGATTGGGATCTTGAAGACATAAAGCCAAACTGGGGCAATTTCATGTGGTCCAACTGAAGAATTGGGCCAGGTCATATTGCGGCTAGGCTCGACAGGTTCTTAGTACAAAAATCCTTTGTTGTCCTTGGTTTCAGATCGGATTCTCTCATCTTACCTTTCAGCATGTCATATCATAAGTCGATCTTGTTGGACTTAACCGAAGAAAAAAACTTAGGCCCCATCCCCTTTAGATTCAGTCCTTGCTCGATTAGCCAAGATGGGTTTATGGATCTCAACGAATCAGTTTGGGTTGAGCCAGTCACTGGATCCGCATTCTTTTTTTGGGAAGAGAAGCTCAGAAGACTTAAAAGAGTTGTAAAGGCTTGGGCTAAGACGTTAAAATCTCCTTCTGCCCATAGACTTGAAGCCCAACATAATTTGGAAAACCATCAAAGATATCAAGAAGTGTAGCCGATGGATTTCTCCAGTCTGGAAAAAGAAGCCAATCTTCACCGTATCCTCCAAGCTGCGTGTAGGAGCGAGGAAGAAAATCTTACATAGAAATCAAGATGTCTTTGGCTCAAAGCTGGAGATCGAAATTCCACCTTCTTCCATAAGCAAGCGGAAGGTAGGAAAAAATTCAAAGCAGTAAAGGAAATCCAGATTAAGCGGCAATCAGTCTCGGGTAGTCTTATCAACTACAATAAGAGTCAAATCCTTAGCTGGAACTGCAACCCCAGAGAAATGGTGGATATTAGCAGAATCTTGGGCATCAATGGTAAAACTCAGTGGGACGATTTCAAATACCTGGGGGTCCCCATTTTCAAAGCTGCCCCGAAATCCTCCTCATGGCTCCCAATAATTGATAAAAATAAAAATAGGATAAGTACTTGGGGAGCAAATTGGTTGAATCCTGCATGGAAGGTAGTTCTTATAAAAGCAGTCTTATCTAGTATCCCAATTTACCAATGCTCCATTTTGATCGCTCCAAAAGGTGTTATGGCCAGTATCGAATCTCTTCTTAAAAACTTCCTTTGGAAATGAGGAAAGCAAAATGAAAAGAAGCTCTCCCTGGTAATCCGGGAAAAAGTGGTCAAGCCATTGATGCAAGGCGGATTGCAAATTAGGTAGTTGGATTTGCAAAATATAGCGTTAGGAGCCAAAATTCTCTGGAATATAATCTCAGGGAAGCTGACATGGTGCAAAGCGACCCTATGGAAAAAATATTTTTCCAACAGTCGTCTTAGATGCTTGGACAAACCCACGGGTGCAAGAAAGGGCTCTTCAATCCTCCCTATTCTTCTGAAAGCTCTCCCCTTTTTCTCTACTAAGATCACGTGGATTCCTGGGAATGGAAGACATATTAAGGTACGGGAGGATTCGATTATGGGAGACCCCCCGTTGGATCAGCTTCAGGGACTGGGGAATCTCAAAGATCACATGCAAAGAAGGAACTTGAATACTATCTGGGATATTTCCGATTGGAACCCCGATGGCTCCTGGAAGAGATGGGAAATCCCATGCCCAACTCATCTGGAAAGTGCTAAGGAGCAGTTCCTCAGAAATTTAAAAGGGAAATCCCTTGAATCCAATACATCCAAAGATTCAAGAGGATGGGGGAACATGTCTGGTAATTATTCTACCTCAGCAGGATACAAGTTACTCTCGTGCATTGGAGATAATACGAACCTTGCCATCTGGAAAAGTATCTGGGCTGTCAAAAGACTCCCTAAAATAGACTTCTTCAGATGGACGGTTATCCACAACAAAATTCTCACTGGGGATAATCTAAAGAAAAAAGGTTGGGAATGCCCAACGAGATGTCCCTTCTGCCTCAACAATGAATAAAATGATGAGCATATACTCATCTCCTGTCAATATGGTAGAGATGTTTGGAAAGCATCCCTTCCCAAGAAGGTTGAGCTCCACACCGGAAGCCTTCATGATCTCTTTCTTAATTGGGCCTCCAAAGCTCCCTTCAGTCTCAAATCAAAGAGAACCAAATCGTGTTGGATGGCAATGCCAAAGGTCATAATTTGGAAGATTTGGTTGGAAAGAAACTCTTGTATCTTCAGAGGGAAAAAAGAGAAAGCTGAGCAAGTTGCCTCAAAATTTCATGGACTGTTGGGAGATTGTCTCTACAACCTTTGGAATGATCCCTACTCCATTCCTCCTGACAATGATGGTTGGCTAAATAGTTTGGTTCCTAATCTCCCCTTGGCTAACTCGAGTCTCAAAGAAGGGAACATGTGGGAGATTAGGTTGTAGGAAAATGAGCTTAATTCTTGGCTAAGACTCCTGAAGACGAAGATCATGTTCACGGATGGTGCCTCAAAAGGCAATCCTGGGGCGACAGGGGGGGGGGGGAGTTTTTATCACTCCGGAAGGACTCTTGGAAACCTCTTTCGCTTGGGGTCTAGGATCGGAAACTAATAACATGGTCGAGGCTCTGGCTCTATGGCAGGGACTAAGGATCGCCAGGAATCAAGGTATCACTGAGCTAACTATTATCGAAGACTTAAGAATTATCATACAAGCAATGATCAAGAACATGATTCCAAATCAAATGCATCTTAAGCGACTGATCCATAAAATCAAGTTACTTGCACTCTCTTTCAGTAAAATCGAGTTATAGCATGTGTTGCGGAAAAATAATAGAGATGTCGACCAAGCAGAAAATCTGGGTTCCTCTCTTAGTCCTAGAGAGATAAAAATTAATGGTTCTAGCTCTCTTTGCATCCCCCCATAGGACCGAGGTTAAGTCCTTGAGGCCTCCCCTCTCGTGGGATCCACCAAAGTGGATTGAAACGTGTTCACTTGTGTCAATGGCAGGTGGTGGCGTGCAAGCACGTGGCCTTTCTGTCACGTCCCCGGCCCTCAAACCGGTGAAGAGGACACTACTATCACCAAACATACGGGAAAAATAGCCCCATGAACATGCATATAATGCTGAAATAAAACTCTTAAAACATAAAACATACTAAGATGCATAATCCTTAATATACATAGTGGAAGCAAACATACATTCAATCAAGCATGCCACATGTTCATTATATTCATTAATGAGTAATATAAATGTAGAGACAAAATAGTCAAGAATACTCATCTTAAACAGGATTCGTCCCGCAACTAGCTACGTCGCTGCAACGTTCCACCCAACCATAGGCCAGCATGCTCATCAATCTCTCAGCAACACTTCCACCCCCGAGCTAGGCATGATTCCTCAAGGAATAAGGGTCATAGCAGGCTTACACATAGCCAAGGTACACAAATCAGCCAAGCCCACACAGTAGGGTCTATCAGGCCGTCAAGGAGCTAAGAAAGGCTAAATGCTAAACTGGTGGCCTCAAAGGAGAGCTAAGGACGCCTACACCAAAGTTAAACTGACTTTTAAGACATCAACACACCCGACACCAGGAATCAGTCCCTTCTCTGCTTCACAATCCCTCAGGCCCTGACTTCCCATTCAAATACTCTTCAAGGGTTGTGGAGAAGAAATCCAATAGTCTAACTCTGTCTGAGTGGCTCCAAACACCAGTTTTCTCAAGCATACGCAGCCTCTAATGTTGCTCTCAATAGTCCAAAGACCAACCACTGCATGCCGCAGTAAAACAAACAGTTCACGGTGCTGTGAAGAAGGCAAAGACAACAGGGTGACAACCCCAAACAAAAAGGTGAAACATAGTTCATGTCAAACCACGCTTCAGAGTTGTTCTTGGCCCTAGTGTGGCCAAAACAACTCAACAACAATCCCCAAAGGACGTCTGCAGCCCCAACAACCAAGAAGCAACTCGAAACCAGGGGAAATAAACAACCCCAATCTTACCATGAAACGATGGCAACCTTACACCATCTGCAAATGGGAAAGAAGCAGAACTCCCAGCATAGACAGGGGAAAGCTCAGGCAACAAATGTGGAAATCAACAGCCAACCAACATCCATGTGCCCACAGCACACAATTCCCAATGTAAACACTGGAGAACTTACATAGGTAGAAATGGGAAAGGAACCGATTCCCAATCTGTACATGAGGGAGAAGAACACAGCCAACAGAACGGTGGAAGAAAACACAGCCCTGATTCAACGACGGGGTAACAGAACGTTACACAGGATGAAAATGGTGGAGAAGACACAAATCCCTACGTGAACAAAAGAAAGATAGAACAAATCCCTATGGGGGGGAAAACAGATCCACACCCAACAATCAGCGAGAGAAGGGAGAACAAAGCCGACCCCTGCATGTGGGAGATGGTCCAGACAGGCTCACGATGGAGAACCCAACGGTGCAAGAGAGAGCAAAATTTATCTGCATGAGGGTAATCCTGACCAAAAACCACGATGGAGAACCCCAACAGTGCGAGAGGAAGTAGAATCTCTCTTTGCGTGAGGATAACCAGAATGAATCACAGTGGGAGGAAGAACAAAACCGTCAGTGGAGGAGTGGAAAGTGTGCATGGAAAGAATGGAGAGAATGTTTTCTCTGCCCCCCGCGACGTGAAGAGGGAGAGTCCGCTGGTGGAGTGGGCACGTGGGCAAGGACTGAGAGTCCTGCCACACCCACCACTATGCAGCAATAACTGTTCCCAACTAACAGACAACATAAGTTTAATGGGTGGTCGACACATGGCAAACTTCCAATGACCCCCACGGGTTGGACAACCCCCCCTTAAGCATAAGAATCATGCCCTTTTCATTTAACGTTGCACTGTCATAGCTGGCTGTAGGTTTATTTTAATTGATGTGCGTATTTACATGATGCAAAAAATATAATGTGCCGGATAGCACGATATACCATTGGCAACGATCCCTATTGTCGAAACATACACAACCAAATCGATGGTGGGGATTTCGCCTTTATCTCCTCACCACGATTAATTACAATATATACGTCATGTACCTTTTAATGTAATCGGGGTCAAAACCGGGGACATCACAATCCCCTCCCCCCTGGAATAACACCGTCCTCGGTGTTCTAATTCATAGGAATACATATACAATTTGCACATCAAAATTTCAAAATTTTCTAGATCTGTCCCACGTTCAATTATTTACTTTGAACTTTCAGGACCAAGCCCCTCGGCTTCCATGAGCTTCTTAGCTTTTGGCTCATCACCAAGTCTAGGAAATTTGTGGCTGCTGCCCTCTTTATGTTCCCTCGTTGGGCAGTCTTGGCGTAAATGATGTCCTCCACATTTCCAACATTTCGTTGGCTGCCTCATCTTTAACTGCTCAATTTCCTTTGAGTCTTCATGCTTGGACCGTTTCTTAACGGATCGCTTGGACGAATGTCCCATCATTGATCCACTTTCCTTGCCTTTACGAATTGCTCCTAGAAGGCTTTTTACCTCCTTTTGCAAACCTATAGAGTCTTGCAAAATCTGGTGGTTCATCTCATTCTGCCTTTTCTGTATCATGAGCATCTCTCCAAGATTCTCTTGGGTCCTGGCAATCGTATGAAGGAGACTTCCAGCCAAGTCCAACAACTTTTGGTATGCTGCCATGATCAATGTACAGCACTGGATTTCACCTTCCTCACCTGTGAAATGCATCATTGAAATTCTGTTTGACCAAGCATAATATAGGCATTAAATATCAGTCAATTAATTGCCCAATTGGCATGACAGTCCATGTCTCATCAAGGAGACTTTCATATTTTTTTTCATGCCTTCCCAACAGGCACATGAGCTCATTCATGTCCATTCTTAGGTAGGGAATTAATTATTCCAACATTCACAATTTACTTTAAGCAAACACACACATTCCATTTTCAGTCATACATGCATTCAACAATCTTTTGTTTCCACAATGCATAAATATATATAGATATATATATAATCAAAAGACAAGAGAGAGCAACAAGAGTTTTTCCCCTCTTTGTTTTGTTCCATCCTAGAACCTACACCACCGCTATGGCTTTTCATGCTCTCAGCCTCTTTCACTTCACTGTGAATGCTGGACCAATCCCTCTTGGTCATGACACTTAGTGTCTCCGGTCTATTTCAGACCTCTCAACCATGGATCCTCCCCACATGGTTTTCCTCAGCTGCTAGGAACTTCATAGTCTCACTAGCACCTTTTTCATTACTGCTCATTCTTAGCTCTTCAGGACAGTCACATGTCCACATGCACCCCTAGGATGCTCTCATAGTCCTCGCTCCCAGCGATACCTATATTCAAGCATTGAATCAATTCACATGTTTAGCTTATTCTCATCGATTTTTACCTCTTTAAACAAGAGCTTAAAACATCATAACCAAATCATATACACACGTATATTCATAAGCAAGATATTGCAAAATAATCCAATACTTATTTGTATTGTGCATTTTCTCGTTGGTCCACAGGATCCTGCTTCGCTTTGCAAGCCTTGGGATCGCCTATGGACTTGGATGTTAGACCAGCACACAGGCTTCTTCACAACATCCTTTTATACATATATCAGGCAGAGTCAAGCCAACCTTCAGTTGGGTTTATCAAACCGTCAACAAATCGCCTGCACTTATATCAACAATACACTTATATCAACAATGCACTTATAATAAATGACCATTTGCAGGTTCCATTTCCAATAGTGAGCTCTAATTACATTACCCTATATCACACAAGAGACCATTCCCTTCTCTGAGTTGTCAGTCCCTCAGGAATGTCTCACTACCCCATATCACACAGGAGACCACTCCCTTCTCTAAGTTGACAGTCCCTCAGGAATGTCTCCTTCTTTGTGCTCTTTAGTGGAAGGTAGGATGAGCTCAAGCCATTGCCTATCTGGTGTACAATATCTGACTACATCTGTTTAGCCTGCCAACACAAGCAATATAAGCATATTCGTTAGTGTTATTGTTCTAAAACCGTAACCACATTTCACATCATTCACTATCAAGTATCGAGACACCAGAAGTGCGTCCACTCCCTAGGGTGTAATCAATATTGAAAAACCCTTCCATGATCCAACATCAGAAAAGTGTGCACCCTTTTCCGGTGTGTGCCATGTAGGCCCTATTCATACTCAAGCAATCGGTCATAATGGAAATAAAATCAAAACATGTTCTGCATATTGAATTCAACAATTTGACATGCGTATTCTTAGCTAGGGTTACAGAGCACTTATCCATTTGCCGAAGCAGTATTCCTTCGTTAAGGAGGAATGGGGGCTCCCTCGGTTTTCCATCCCAACTCCTCTTTTCATGTCGTATCCACACATGTCTTACTGACATCATCTATACCATCTCACTCATGTTGCTTACCAAACATGTAGTGCAGATGAGACATTTCCAAAATGTCCAATGGAGTTTCACCCGAAACCCATTCCAAGATAAGGGAAAACCTTCCCATGAAGTTTGGCTCCTGTAGGCCAGCACAAATGATCTTCCTGCAGTGTGTACCCCTGGCACATTCATCAAATAGAGAAACAGTCAGTCATTATCTGATAATACAATCCAAATTTGATTGTTCCATAACCAAGCAATAACATTATTAATTAAATTCAATGAGAATTTGCAACTATGTTTACTACATCAATTGATTTGCTTGGCAATGAGGTGATCCTCAATTGTGGGTCTCTTGTAAGCAACTCTACTATGCCCATTATAAGTTTATGCTTACTAGCCTAACATGAAAACCCACTTACAATGCATCCTCCTAACATAATATTATGCAAGCCAATAGTGATTAGTAGTTGTCAGGAATTTCTTAAATATGAAATTCACAATTCAAATTTAACAACCAATTATGCATACAAACTATTTTCACAACCATGAGACTCTTCTCATAAGGTTTGGCTCTTTCACATTGTAGATTCCGACATTTGTCATGGTCTTACTTTCATTGCCATGCTCCAAGCAATCTACATGAAACCTGAACTTCAATCAGCCGAGCACTTCGTAAGTCTTTATGCATACAACTTTTTCATTGCTGCAACAGTCATTGAGGCATTTCAGGATTTATAAAATTCAAACACTTCCAGCTGTTAATCACATCAATATTACCAAAACTCATTTATTCCACGCAATCATTATCATACTAAAATTTGCAAGATCACATCATTTATGCCAAAATGAAATGTTCAGATACTCCTTACTTCACAAGCGTATCATTGTACCACCTTGCCCTTCCATAGAGAATTTCCGGCAGACAACCGATCATGACCACTCTCTTCATGCACTTACTATCCTGCATTCATAACAGCTCTTGAAATGGTTCCAGAATTGTCATCAATTCATCATTTTAGCCATTAGTTATTCATAATAACTCATGCACTATCTCTATGTATTCATGCATTGCATCGCAATAGTTGCACCCATACTTATGTATGCCTACCTACAACACTCACTCATACTTTTCATATGCATCCATTCAATGCACAACTACAAGATTTATAAAGTCTTTTAATGCATACCCACTCAATGCTACCTTGCATTGATTCAGGAATACTATGCATTCAAGCATACCATGCATGGCCTAACCATGATTACTTCGTATAGGACGCATGACTATAATCAAGATCATCAGTGCTTACTTTCCTTGGGCTACTAAGCTCATAACAACATAATACAGGCATAACATATTTCTATATGAATGCAGTATAAAATTCAAATACCCATATGGTATGAGACCTCTTGCTTTTACCACTCCATGCAATTGTCATAATTAAACTCTTACCTTCATGGGTCCTACTTACACCCTTGACATTACCAGTTTGGTTGGTCCTTTGTAGGAGATTGCAGAATTTGCTCACCAACTTTTGATTCTAGACCTGTTGCATTATCCCTTTCTTCATAAGGTTGCCGGTCACATTCATCAGCATCAACAACATACTCAATCATGTCCAGGTTGTCGTTGGTTGTTCCACTAATGTCAATACCAATGCAATAATTATCATTAGTAGCTCATTATAAATGCATAATTCTTACTATTCTTACCAACATGTAATATCTTATGCATGCAAGGCATATCTGCATACATTTCATGTATAAAACTTGGAATCATAATTAGCAATACATTGTTTAAGGAAATTTCCCTTTTCAAATCCCTCATCCTTGCATGGAACTCCTTTTCCACACAACAACTGGTTTGACTTCATGGTCTTGCTACCTCTAGGCATGCAATTCCTGGAATTGCCCATATTGAGAGCAACACACTTCTCTTTCAAGCAATCACTATCACTTTGCTGCTCCACACTCAAATTCTGGTGACTCTCCCTTATTTCCTGCTGGATAAGCTTTCCCACGCCTATCCCCATGCTTCATTCTGACCCCAGGTGTGAAAACCACATCATTTCAAAAATGATGGCAAAACACACCACTGAATTTTGGTCTGAAATGCGAACTTCAGCCACCTAGAGTTTTCTTCCTTTTTAGCTCTGAAACTGCTGGGAGACCCAATGAGAAATTCATTACAAAACCCATTGGAACGCTAGCTGGAATTGCTAAAAATTCCACTGGAAAAAAAAACCCAATTTTCTTTCTCCCTATCGGGTCCCTTCCCAACTAAGTTTCTGACGTTTCGGATCCTTAGTGGACTAGTCTTCCGACGCTTCGACAGCCAAGACGATTACACTGCTCCGACTCTCATCGATGGCCCTATCAATATGAGTTTTCGATGTATTAGCGGTCTCCTCAGCTATATTTTTCCGAAGTAGGCCTTCTGGACAGCATCGACGATGCCAAGGATTGTTCATCAGGTCCGTAATCGTCTAATCCTCCAACGTTTCGACGACCAGATCCACTAACTTTCTCCACAGCTCATCGGCGGTTCATTTGCCTAATTTCCTCCACTGTGCTGGGCCTGTAGGGATCTAACACTTCGAACTCTATCGGCGATGAGGACCATTAAGCCTTACCGCATCGGCGAGGAAATCAACTAACCATCGCATCGACGGTCAGGTGTACTGTGCATCGGACAACTAGTTATCTATGCTTCCGCAACGACGGCCAATGAATCTTCAATATTTTTCGATCTCATAACCTATAATCCTTTGATGATGTCCATCAATGGTCTCATCGTCTAAATTTTTCCGATGGCCGATGGTTTCCAACACTTTAACAAAATTTTGAAAATTTTCCTCTTCCTTCTATGTCGGCGAACTCAACAACTAATTTTCACCGACGGGATCGACAGTCCGAATGACTAAACTTTGTCGACGTTGAAGGTCACGATATATGATGTTTCCTCAACTACCTTGAACCGGCGTTTCAGCGGTCTTTGACTGATCTCCGCCGAAACTGTGTCTCCCGAATCCACTTAGTTTCGCCGATGGCCGACAATTCCCATACTTAGAAAATTTTTATGAAATTTCTTCCTTAACCATCTTTCCGCCGCTTCATCGGCTCAACTGTCTTCTATTTTTCGCCATCACATCGACTATAGGAACATCTATCTGCTGCGGCATCAACGGTCGGGGACTCTATCTGTTGGAAGGATAGTCCACTATCCGGCCGCAACGACAGGCGCATGAATCTCTAGACCTTTCCGATGTTCATCGGTGATTCCATCGTCCGACTTCCACCGAAGGCCGATGAATTCGACACTTAAACGAATCTTACAATTTTTTCCTTCCTTCGTCTTTTCTCCGCCGACACTGCGGTGACTCCATCAACTACTTTGCGTCGCCGTTTCGACAGTCTTCCACTAATGCCGATGGAAGTTTCCTCTCCTTTCGCCATTCGTTGGTGGCCCATATCGAAGGGCCTTCTGCTTAGGTGTCCCGATACATCGGCAGGGCTTCGGACTCAGTCCTTCGACGATCCGATGATCCTAACACTTAGAGAAATTTTCCAAAATTCTCTTGTCATGCATAGATTTTCTTCTGTTTTCTGTTGGGCAGAAGGCAACCTGCCTTTGCTAGCTGACCTTTCATGGCCCATTCAGGCCCATGTTGCAACCTTGAGCTCTGATACCATTCTATCACATGCCCAACCCTCAAACTAGCGAAGAGGACGCTACTATCACCAAACATATGGGGAAAATAGCCCCATGAACATGAACAGGCATATAATGCTGAAATAAAATTCTTAAAACATAAAACATACTAAGATGTATAATCCTTCATATACATAGCGGAAGAAAACATACATTCAATTAAGCATGCCACATGTTCATTATATTCATTAATCAGTAATATAAATGTAGAGACGAAATAGTCAATAATACTTATCTTAAACAGGATTTGTCCCGCAACCAGCTACGTCGCTGCAACGTTCCACCCAACCATAGGCCAACGTGCTCATCAATCTCTCAGCACCATTGCCACCCCCGAGCTGGGCATGATTCCTCAAGGAATAAGGGTCAAAGCATGCTTACACATAGCTAAGGTACGCAAATCATCCAAGCCCACACAGTAGGGTTTATCAGGCCGTCAAGGAGCTAGGAAAGGATAAATGCTAAGCTGGTGGCCTCAAAGGAGAGCTAAGGATGCCTACACCAAAGTTAACCTGACTTTTAAGACATCCACACACCCAACACTAGGAATCAGTCCTTTCTCTGCTTCACAGTCCCTTTGGCCCTGACTTCCCTTTCCAATACTCTTCAAGGGTTGTGGAGAAGAAATCTAGTAGTCTAACTCTGTCTGAGTGGCTCCAAACACCAGTTTTCTCAAGCATACCCAACCTCTAATCCTACTCTCAACAGTCCAAAGACCAACCAATGCATGTTGCAGTAAAACAAACAGTTCACGGTGCTGTGAAGAAGGCAAAGACAACAGGGTGACAACCCCAAACAAAAAGGTGAAACACAGTTCAGGTCAAACCATGCTTCAGAGTTATTCTTGGCCCTAGCGTGGCCAAAAAAACTCAGCAACAATCCCCAAAGGACATCTGCAGCCCCAACAACCAAGAAGCAACTCGAAACCAGGGGAAATCAATAGCCCCAATCTTACCATGAAACGATGGCAACCTTACACCGTTTGCAAATGGGAAAGAAGCATAACTCCCAGCATAGACAGGGGAAAGCTCAGGCAACGAATGTGGAAATCAACAGCCAACCAACATCCATGTGTCCACAACACACAATCCCCAATGTAAACGTTGGAGAACTTACACAGGTAGAAATGGGAAAGGAATCGATTCCCAATCTGTACGTGAGGGAGAAGAACGCAACCAACAAAATGGTGGAAGAAAACACAGCCCCAATTCAATGATGGGGTAACAGAACGTTACACAGGATGACAATGGTGGAGAAGACACAACTCCATGCGTGAACAAAAGAAAGATAGAACAACTCCCCATGGGGGGGAAAACAGATCCACACCCAACAATCAGCGAGAGAAGGGAGAACAAATCCGACCCCTGCCTGCAGGAGATGGTCCAGACAGGCTCACGATGGAGAACCCAATGGTGCGAGAGAGAGCATAATTTCTCTGCGTGAGGGTAAGCCCGACCAAAAACCACGATGGAGAACCCCAACGGTGTGAGAGGAAGCAGAATCTCTCTCTGCGTGAGGATAACCAGAACGACTCACGGTAGGAGGAAGAACAAAACTGTCAGTGGAGGAGTGGAAATTGTGCATGGAAAGAATGGAGAGAATGTTTTCTCTGCCCCCTGCGACGTGAAGAGGGAGAGTCCACTGGTGGAGTGGGTGCGTGGGCAAGGACTGACAGTCCTGCCACACCCACCACTACTCAGCAATAACTATTCCCAACTAACAGACATCAGAAGTTTAATGGGTGGCCAACACATGGCAAACTCCCAATGACCCCCACGGGTTGAACAACCGCCCCTTAACCTTAGGAATCATGTCCTTTTCATTTAAAGTTGCACTATCGTAGCTGGCTGTAGGTTTATTTTAATTGATGTGTGTATTTACATGATGCCAAAACTATAATGTGCCGGATAGCACGATACCATCGGCGACGATCCCTATTGCTGAAACATACACAACCAAATCGATGGTGGGGCTTTCGCCTTTAGCTCCTCACCACGATTAATTGCAATATATACATCATGTACCTTTTAATGTAACTAGGGTCAAAACCAGGGACATCACACTTTCGTTTGACGGAGGAAGAAGTTTAAATGCGCACCAGGGCTCCATCCCTTCACCTAGTGCGAAATCGTTGGATGTCTCGTCGAAGCTGGGGATTTTGAGTGAAATCATGGCAGTTTTTATGGCTCGCAGGATAGGAGATACGGGGTTGACAACATTCCTCTGTGGTAATGATATTATACAGTGGACGAGAAAGGCAGGACGCATCATTGGCTTTGTCTATGAGTTTAAAAGCATGCAATTACAGGAAATTTGTTGTTTTCTTGTGAACGGGAAGGAGATTTGGATTGCCAGAATGGAAGCCGAATCTGCATCTTCCTATGCGTCCTCAGCGTCAAGGCCTGTGGTGGCGGTAATTAGGGAATTGAAGCATGAATTCAAAGTGCTGCAGGATCAAGTTGATGCTATCGATACTGAGGGTGGTAGGAGATTGGAAAACGCGGATAAGGATTTGGCATATCTGTGGAAGGAAATAAATCGCAAGGTGAAGAGGTCTAAGAATGCGGTTATTGGTTTGATAGCGGAGCTGGAAATTAAGGTAGACAAGCTCGCCCTAAAGCTCATCAAGCACGAAACTCCTCCCAATTCAGGTTCTTTCTCCAACTTTGAAGGGAAGTTTAATTGAGAATTATGGACTGTTTTTTGTGCTATTTGTTTCGGTTTGCTGAATTTTCTTGTGTATATCCTTCGAGATCCCTGGATAGGACAGTCTCGGTTAAAATAATTTTGCTTATGTTTTTTGAAATTATTGTTTACCATTACTGCTTCCTATATATACTGTATGCTGGTTAATGAAGACTGGTATCTCTTTGCCGCTTCCATAAGGGTGTAAATAGAACTCTATTCCTATGTTGACGCTTCCACAAGGGCATATACTAAGACTCTAAGCTATTGCTGCCGCTATCTCATGAGCATTTTGTAATCTAGTTCTGTTTCGATGGTTACACCACTCTATTAATATATCGTAACCGTTGTTGTAAAAAAAATAAAATGCAATTTAAATTTATGATATCATAATTACTATCTATTAGAATTAATTTTGATATATCTAATTATTAATTTTACACTAAATTATAAATAAAAATATTTTAACAAAGAGTGTAAGTTAACCTATTATATAACATTCTTGCTTAATTTATATATATTATTAATATTGAAATTCATTTATAAGATAATATTAAAAAATAAGTACAAATATTTATCGAATATTTTTATTAACAATATATTATAATAAACTTTAATCATTTCATAAATACTTTATCATGTTATATAAGTATATTGATAAATTTTACTTTATTATATTATATAAATATATTAGATAAATATTAAAATTTGATGTTGAAATATACATTTTTTAATTTATTTTAAATATTATAAATTTGAAAACTTAGACATTAAAATGGAATTGTTCATACTAAATTATTATGGCTATAAATGATATGAGAAAGGACATTTGAAAGGTAATGGATTGTTGCCATTATGAGTTAGGTATGAGAAAGGACATTTGAAAGGTAATAGATTGTTGCCATTATGAGTTAGGTATATAAATTTTGGGTTTGGAGAATTTAAGTTGGGAATTTAAGCTTTTGTTATAGCATTGAAGAGATTTTGCTCAAAGCCTTGGAATTGTAGGTGCGGTTTGTCAAAATTGGAGAATTTGATAGTGAATATTTATGATCACTTAAAAAATAAAAAATAAATAGTGAATAGTGAATAGTGAATTTGATAGTGAATAGTGAATAGAGAATTTGATAGAGAATAGTGAATAGTGAATAGAGAATAGTGAATA
>LPNX010294490.1:309945-324746 GCA_001517045.1 Pseudotsuga menziesii | reverse complement strand
GTTTAGTTGTGAAAACCAGGCCACTGGCACAACATAAACTTGAATTTTCCATGGAAAACCAGGTTCGCTTGGCCATTGAAAATTCATAAAAATATTTTTTTCAAATTACATGTCTTTTACATAGTTTTATTTCCAATAATGAAGTTCTTGTTTGACTTGAGGACAAGTCAATATGTAGGCCGGTGAGCGGGATAAGCATTTTTATATTTTCTTGGAACCCTCCAAGTCTTTTTCATATGCAGAGGGACCTGATTTCCAGCAATACAAAGGGACCTAACTTCCAGCAAAGCAGAAGGAATCTGAGATGGTAGACATTTTGAAAAGAAGACATTAGAAGGACAGATATGAATCAAAAATAAATGCAAACTAAGCTACATCAGGCAGCAAGCTCATCATAAAGGGATATCAAGCAAAGTCTGTAAGAATTTTAGTTTTTGTGCTTTAAAATTTGCATGATTCTTTGTTTCTAAGTAATGACATATCTACCTATCCTCGTAAGCTTGACTGCCTATTCCATCATCCTCACAATCTCTGCCCTAGGGGTCAAAATGGTGATCAGAATCCTACCCTAGGGGTCAAAATGGTGATCAGAATCGAACCCAGAAGTAAATTTTTAAATGGTCAAAATATATACTGCATTCTACAGGCAGGGTTTTCTTCTCAGCAGAAAGTAAAGTGTTTTAAGAAAAATAATAAAAAAATATAATAAACTAGAAAATGGAATTTCAAATGCTTTCTTTTATATATGTATTTAGTGCATCATGCATTAAGCAAACATATATATATAATTTAGAACATTGATGGTCATGTGTATCTTCAAAAGGAAAAAGAGTCCACTTTAAGAGAAAAAATCCCTTTATTACAGCTCGTTCATTAAATATTGGGGCATGCAGAGAAACTAAAGTGTATAGTATGGAGAAGAGTTGGTTTTAAAAACCTTACCTTTAATTTCTTTCCTGAGCAAATAATTGAATGAAAAGTGGCATGTTCATGTAATGATGACAAGAGACATGGTTATATGCCCCATGACAAAATAGAATTGTGCCCAAAAATTGCATGAACTGGTGATATAGGGGATTACGATTTGGTCATTTTTCTTGGGACCAAATCTAACTCTTTTTCTCTGCAAAAGCCGATTGCTGTGGGAGATAGTTTACAGTAAAAGGAATGCGTGAGTTACAGGAAGAACGCAGGCACTGTTTTGCTGAGGAAGCATCTGCACAAGAAGAATTGAAGGCAATTATACTAGAAGGGAGGTAAATCTTAAACTTTTTTGCCAAAGAAACTGATAGACCAATAGCAAATCCAATTTCATAGTGTCTTTTTGGGGATAAGAAAACATTTACAAAGTTAAAAATTGTAAGGTTGAAGTTTCCTGTGCATATTTCTTTTCCCATCACAGTTCAAAATGACATCTAGACTAGAACCAGAGAAATTCAACCCCACTGATATTCATGAGAAATGAATGGAAATTTTTGAAAAGAAACAGTGGGTAACATTTTTTGAAAAGTTTGATGGGAATAATGATAATGTCAGCCTAGATTTTGTTGAATCATTTGATGGAGAAAGGGCTATAGTGGGAAACTTGAACTTCAGATTGTCTGAAGACATCTTGGCACAAATTGTTGGTCTACCACAGCAAGGAAAGAGATTTTTCAAAACTAAACAATTCAAGGAGAAGGCATGGATACCCTTTTTGTGCAGATTAAGAGCAGGATCAGTGAACTGGAAGAAAGGAATACCAAGGAGCTAGTTGGTTCATCCTTGGTATGAAGTAGTCTATATTGTCCAAAAATTCATTACCTGTGAAGGCCGATTCAGTATTGTATATCTTTATCACATCAAGCTATTGCAACATTTAAAAGGTGATTGTGAGATTAATATGCCCCATTTCCTATTACAGAGTCTATCCAAGATGGCTAAGGCTGTTCAAAGGCATGCAAAAGATAAAATGACAAGTCTTTTTCACTGTGGACTCATCAAAATCATCATCAAGCTTGAGTTACAGAAGCAAAATTTAACATGGACAGAATTTTTAATTCATAATCAGTTTGAAGGACAAGAAGAGTTCCCTGAAGAAGACAAATTATTGATGATAACATACCCCAAAGATGGATAAAAAACCCTGAAGAAACAAGCTCAAAACTTCCAGAGGGGAAAAAGAAAAAGAAAGAGGTGTTGTTAATCACAGATGATGAAGACAACTCTGAGGCAACAAGTTCAAAACAGCCTCAGAGAAGGATACGAACCGGGAGTGTGATAAGAGAAGAAAAACAATTTCAAAAGCAAGACCAAATTTTCACCACTTACCAGAGAAAGCCAAGGAAGTATCAGCAAGTTCGAAATAAGTCAGTACTGGAAGAAGATGATGGAATTTAGCAAAAACAGTATGAATATATACAGGCCTTAGAAAGTCAAGAAGAAGCTCTAGCAGGTGAGATAGGGCAGGATATCCAAGAAACTGATGAAGTGATAAGATAGACAAAAAGAATCAATCTCTTCTTGGATCAGCAAGAGAAAGAAAAGAAAAAGCAATCAAAACAGGAAATCATCAAAGACTTAGCTTCTCCTTTCTTAGAGCAGCAACCTATGGAAGGAGAAAAGAAAGAATATTCAGTACAAGAGAATGAAGAATTGGGGATGGACACCAATTCTGTGTAGCTTCCAATGAAGATAAAAAAGAAGAAAACTTCCAAAAACAGTAAAGAGATTAGGAGGTTGAAACTTGAAATAAAGGAATTAGAGCTAAGTAATGAGAAGTTAAAAGAAATCAATCGGAAGCTTAAAGTTCAAAGGACACGAATCTCCAAGCATGCATATAGATGGTATAAACAAAATAAGATTTATAAAACCAAGTATGAGAGACTGAAAGTTCTTTATGCATCTCGAGCTTCAACAGATGCATCGTCTCAGATAGGAGATTAAAAGCAAGAGGGTCAGCAGCAAAATTTTGGTTTTGATATAAACAGGGTCAAATATTTTTGGGCATGAGGACATGCAACAGCTTCCTCTTGGGGGAGATGTTGGGCACCATTTTGACCTCTTTTTGTCATGTAAATATCTTCCAATTCCCTCCATAAAACCTTCATACTGAATTATAAATCCTTAATTTCACCCACAAACTTTGGTCAAAGGTATAAATGTCATTACTTTTTAACAAATTGAATTTTGAGATTTTTAAGGCATTTAAACTAAGGTTTTTATTCAGAATTACAGGATGTGCTAACTTCCCATAATGTCTCCTAGGTTGGATACTTTCAGGCCAGCTAGGCATGAATTGAAAGATGGGGAAAAGATCCTCAGTGTCCAAGGATGGTTAAACTTCCAACGAAAAGATGATGTGGCTCTCACAGCTGTCGAGTCAATGTCGGTCAAAGATGACCACCTGTGTTACCACTCAGCACAAAAGCAGGGCAGTTCTGATTTTGTCTATTTTCATGGATCTGATAGAGGATCTTGAGGATTGTATTTCATTATTAGCTTTCCATATTTAAAAGTTTTGTATAAGTATTTCATAAGACAGAGGAGAAAGGGATCGCTATCAAAGAGAGAAAACAAATACTGTTCTGGACTGTGTTGTTTTATTATTGTGTATGCTCGATTTCCTATGGTGAATATACTTGAATTTTAAGTTCTATGATTTTGTGTGTGTGTGTGTGAATGAGGCATTGGAGGGACCCCTTTGTCAAGTCTGCACACATTTTAATTGCCAGTAAACGATTTGGATTGTTGCTAGTGGTATGTTTTTAATTCCTGTAGAATTCGTTTTCCTTATTGCAGAACAAGTTAGATTGTTTTAAATCAGTTTTATAATCTCTATTATTGCATTTGTTATATATTGAAGGAATGGTTCAGACTATTATCTCACAGTGCTGTACATTGCTTGCCTATTTAATGATGGAGTATTAAAAACAGTTACATATTGCGAATGCTTTCCTGTAAGGGAAATTGATGTTTGATTGTTTATTCAACGTTGAGATAATTGGCAAAGTCTTGTAATCCATAGTTTAGGGTTAGGTTTAATTTATTTTTTTTATCTCAGAGATTTACATGCAAACTACTGTGTAACTAAAAGATCAAATGAAGCTGCTTCTGTAAGGGAGTTTTTGTGTTTTCAAGTCACAGTATCTTAATCTTTTAATAGGTTTATTTCATAAGTAAACTAGATTTCTAGTTAAGTCTAGCTTTGAGTCCTTATACTTGGATATGCCTCTAAGTCTACAAACTCCGAATTGACATAAACTCAAGGTTCAATCTACATTAGTGGATCGAATCCCAACAGTGATCGGTTTATTTATTTACATGTGTAAAAACTTGTGTTTGTGATGAATTTATTGTGTATGAAACAAATGCTAATATAACACATAGTTAGCATATGAGTCAGCAACTTGATTATTAATTCTTGGAATATGTATGTATGTTATATTGTCAAATTGTTGTTCTAATAATCTCACACGTAAGAATCTTCTTAATAACGTCGGATCTCTAACATGGTACAAACCATTCAGCTGTGACACTACTAAATCCGAATCAAGACATACCTCAAGAGAGAGAATGCCATGTGAAATGGCATCCCATAGAAGCTCAATAACGGCACTATATTCAACAACATTGTTTGAAGATGGCCTCAAACATACACCTCCTGAAGACAGTACCTGACCCATAGGAGTATAAATCACCCAAGCAACAGAGGTTGAGTGTTGAGTGTGACAGCTCGCACCATCTGCAAATCCTATGTAGGTGGAAGATTCCATTGACATTTGCCAAAAGAAATAGAAACTAATCACAAACCTGATCACTATAAGAAAAATACCTAACTATGCAAAACTGTACAATAAGATACAATAACCAGCCTTGGCTGAAAATCATGCATAGTACTTCTTGAGATAGAGCCCATTTCTAGGCTCTACCAAGGCCGTTCCCTCATAATCCACTAACTCATAAGCACCCTTCTCTAACACACGTTTGACGACATAAGGACCAGGCCACTTGGGGTTAAACTTTCCCGCTTCAAGGGTTCTTTCGGTTGATCCCACAAAAGGACCAAGTCTCCCTCAGTAAACCTCCTTGGATAGATAGACTTATCGTACTGGACCTTTATGCGATGCTTATTTACTTCTAGAGCTACCAAGGAATCTCGACGCTGCTCATCAAGTTGCTCAAGGTGGACCAAATGCTCCTCCAATGGTGAAGTGTCTGGTAAGAGTTCTACGGTTAGCTTCAAAGAAGGAATGTCACATTCAAATGGCAATATCAACTCCACTCCATGTACAAGTTGATATGGAGAAAAACCTGTGGTAGTCTCAACAGCGGTTCTATATGCCCACAAAGCAGGATATAACATGATGTGCCAATTATTCTTGCTTTGTGTGATGGTTCGTTGGAGAATGGATTTGAGTGATTTATTCACTACTTCTACCTATCCATTCACTTGAGGGTAGTAAGAGGATGAATGCTCTTGCTTCTACCCTAAATTTAATGCCAACTCTTCCATCATAAAATTAAGAAAATGTGAGCCATGGTCAGTGACAAGCTCTTTCAGAATTCCAAACCGAGTAATAATCTGGTTGAACACGAAGTGCATGGCTGTCTCACCATCGAATTTAACTATAGGCATAGCCTCAGCCCATTTCATTAATTAATCAATAGGCACTATGATATGATGATGCCCCCTAGCTGAAGTTGGGTTGCAATCCATGAAATCAAGGCCCCACTTAGTGAAGGGACCAACGGTGAAGATGGGATTTAACGGGGCAGGTTTTGAGCGCATATTCCGTGTGAACACCTGGGAAGGGTGGCACCTCTTTACCGTATCAACACAATTCTTAAAGATTGACGGCCAGAAATAACCTGCTCTTAATATTTTCTAGGCGGTAGAAAGCTCAAATAAATGACCACCACATGCCCCTCCATGGCAATCATTCAGCACTACCTCAGCCTCTTCATGAGTTAAAGAAATTCGTAAAATGGAATCTACCCCACAGCGGTACAAAGTGTTATCCACTATGAGGTAATTCTTAGACATGTGATGTAATCGTCGTCGTTTATCCTGTGAGAGGTGAGTAGGGACCTTCAATGTTTGTAAATATATATTGATATCCCCATACCATGGGTCTAAAGTCGAGATTAAGAAGATGTGTTCATCGACAAACGTATCTTCACAAACCAACTCCTCGGCCTCACTTGGGAAATTCGATATAAGCTCTACAAAAATTAACAATTTCTTCAATTTCACTGAAACAAATTCGAGATCGAATTCCTGTAGGATGACAATCCATTTATTATATTTTCCCACAATCATCCTTTGAGTGAGGACGAATTGAAATGGATTGACATGGGATACAACCAAGGTCTGGTGAAGGAGAATATAATGTCTCAACTGTTGAACCGCGTGTACGATAGCTAAAGCAAGCTTCTCAACATGAGAATAATGAATCTCTGTGTCAATAAGGTTTCGGCTCAGATAGTATATGACATGCTCTTGGAGCTCCTCATCCTCTTGAACCAAAACCATACCAATCATCTCCATGGACGCGACCACATAAAGTAGAAAATCATGGCTATAGTCTGGGGAACTAATCACCGGGGCTGATGCTAGGGCTTGCTTGAGCACATCAAAGGACTCCTGGGCTCGCTCATCCCAACAAAAGGTGGTGTCCTTCTTCAAAAGATGCATGAAGCCTCTACTCAAGTTGGAAAAATTGACAACAAATTTCCGTAAGAAGTTTCCCATGCCCTGCAAACATTGAAGATGACGAATATTTTTCGGGGGAGACAACTAAAGTATTGCCTCAACCTTCAAAGGGTCGACTCTTATACCCTCTTTAGAAATGATGAATCCTAACAAGCGACCTGACTTCACACAAAAGATGCACTTACGAGGATTTAACCTAACCAAATAATGGCAGCATCTTTCAAATACCAATCTCAAGTGATAGGAATGACACATTCTCATACAAGAATGAGCAACAAGGTCATCCAAAAATACTTCAATAATAAACTTAAGATCGTGGAAGATCAAGGTCATTGCCCACTGAAAATTAGCCCGGCGTTCTTAAGGCCAAAAGGCATTTTTCGATATGCAAAAAGTTTCCCAAGGACAAATAAATGCAGTCTTATGTTGGTCCTCAGGTTTAATTTGTATCTGATTATATCCAAAAAAGCCATCCATAAAGGAAAAAACCTCGCTACCCACACACTCATCCAAAATCTGATCAATAAATGGTGTGGGGAAATTGTCCTTAGGACAGGAATGATTCAAATCACGGAAATCAGTACATATGTGGATCGCTCCCTGCTTCTTATCCATTGGAACAGGGTTTGAAACTCACTCCGTCAAGGGAACGGGATAGCTAAAACTAGCTTTCAACAGTTTCTCTATCTCTACGTTAATCGTGGGTGCTTTCCTAGGATTCACCGCACGCAAGCGTTGTCAAACAGGCGTAGGGTTGGGATAAGTCTTAATCTCATGTTCAACAATACGAGGGTCGATTCCTGGCATTTCATCATAAGACCAAGCAAAGATATCACAAAATTCTTTAAACAGCTCAGTGTATTCTTGAATCTTAGCAATATGGGAACATTTCTCCCCAATATAGACATTCTCTATCCTGCCAGGATCGTCAGAGATGTTGATAGGAATCGTTGAAGATATGTTCACCATGTTTCCATTAGCCATCAGACCAGGAGAGCTTAATGGAATCATAGGACTACCAAATCTCTCACTAATAACCACCCTAAATTCCTCATGCTCCAAGTGGTCAAGATCTGGAAGAAATTAAGATCTATGATGGAGTTCCTCCCATGGTGGCTCAACTCCTGACATGGCCTCAATAATCACTTCATCTCAAGGGAAAATAGTATCAAGGCAGTCATGCACGTGAGAAGATTGCACTACCCATGTTAGCAGCACATAAGGGTCCTCCTCCTCTGTCTGTGAAGAGGAAGGACTGGGCTCTGCAACACACTCAATATTAGCTTGATAAGCTATCATAGTTGCAGGCAATGGCACGTCCGTCACAATGGGGTCACTCAGAGTACTCAATGTAGGAAGAATCCAAGGATCTTCGATATGACTCGTGTGAAAAGACACTGACCTCATAGATGTCGAAGCCTCACTGGAACTAGACCCTATCATAAGGATTGGTGTAGGACAACTAAATATTCTCATGAAGGATGGATACATTCCTACACACACACTCCCAGTTGCTGGCTGAGAGTGTTCAACGATCGGGATCGAAGCTCCCGAAGATGCGGTAACAGACGGATTCTTGAATGATGTTTGATCAATCATGACTATCTTCCCATTGAATGGAAAGCATACAACATGAAATAGGGAAGAAGCAATGACTTGCATACTGTACATCCAATTCCTACCCAACAAGAGATTGTAGTCAAGGTGTGCATCAACCACCTCGACCTCTATCACAACGGTCTTCCCTCCCAAATAGACCTTAAGGGAAGGAAGGATCCCATGCGGCCTAAATGATCTTCCATCGAATGCAGTTAACATGGTCGCTGATTTAGATAGCTCAGGGGAACCCAAACCCTTCCAACACGATAAAGACATCACAGAAGCGGCAGCGCCTTCGTCAATCACAGTGCGCTTGACGGTCATGTTAAGACATTCTATGTGAATCAAAAGAGACACGTAGTAAGAAAAGTGAGGCTGAAGTCCTGTGGTTTCAAATTTAATCATGGAGGAAGAATCATCATCATTCAAATCAAGGGCAGAAAGCAAAACCTTCCTTTGTGAAGAACAACTCTCAAGCACTTCTAATGTAGGCATCGCACAAGGAGTGTGGCCCAAATCCTCGACAACTGAATAGTTCTGGGTGGCTCGAGCATTAGGATTGTGCCCCAAACACTTAAGGACTCCCTTAGGAATGCAAGGTGCAGTTTCAGGTTTATCCATAGGTTTCTCAATACACAAAGGAGACGTTGGTGGATCAGGTTCCTTACCTGGGCTGGGTTGTGACGAACCATAGTCCTTCGCATGGGTCACAACTTTCATAGCATGTACCATGTTAATGCAACCACGACCACTACCCTCTAGTGGATATTGATCACCACCAGACTGATCATGGGTCCTCAAGTTCATATTTTGAGGTAAAGGGTTAGTTAGCATAGCTGGGCATTGTGCCAAGAATCTCAAGGCTTCATCGATACAAGGGCACAATTAAGTGAGGTGATCGTCCTTACACAACTTACAAGGGAATTTAACCTTACGTTTAGCTTGCTTGTCCCCCCTAGCATTACGAGCATTCTTGTCATTATTATTAGTATTCTCATTCCTATTCCCACCCTTATGATTATTCTTACCCTTCGTTTTAATCCGTCTGGGCTGCTGGTTACCCTTCTAGTCCAATGATTGCACCGAAAGTACACTCATTGTTTGGGTGGGTTGAGATGAAGCTGTGGCTTGTCCTGAAGTAGATTGGTTGATTGACAATTGAATAACTTGTTTTGCAACCGAATCCACAGGTTTCGCACTTGCACAACCAACAATGCCATCGGCATGTGGTCCAGGTTTAAGTTTGGGGTCGAAAATAGAACGTGGAGCATTGGGAATGATCTCATATAACAAACTGGACTAAGCATAAATCAAGTCCAGTTCTTGTCCCCTAAAAATTGCTTTTTCCTCATTCTACACTCCGGATGTAGAAACATCCTTCGCTATATACGACAATAATGACTTAAGGAACCATTCAAGGAGGAATTTCAGTGGTATAAAGGATTTAATTAACCTCTTTCGTCTATGCCACTCTTGGATATGATTTGAGATATGTGTGGATTTATCTTGCCGAAATGTCGACAAGATTTCAGTACCAACGTCATAACACATTGGTAGCTATAAGTGGTTAAGAAAATTCATCGCTAGGTCATTGAATAAAGCGAATGCCCCCCTAGGTAGCTCTATATACCATTTCGCAGCAAGCCCTGTAAAGGTGCGTTGAAACAGCCTTAAACGGATGGAGTCCTGGTGTAAGGAATTTGAAGATCACCATAGGTGAAAGGTAGTAACATGTTTGCTTGGATCCTCTCCCATTTTCCCCTCAAATTTGGGTATGTCCGAGGGAAGCTTAGTAGGGATAGCCGACCAAGCCAGGTCATGAGCTACAGGATCGTTCGTCAATCTCAACAAGTCAGGAAGATTCAACGTTGTGAGCAAAGGGAGCGTAGGATGATGAGGTCTATGGACCGCTCCCTGATAGTTTTGATTCACATAGGTTTGATTACCACCATGGCCTTGGCCATACTGCCCTCCTCCCGTTTGACCCGTATAGGGTGGCATGGAAGCACCATAGTGTGGTGGACCTTGACTATTAGGAGCTACAAAGCTATAATTTGGAGAGTAAGCAGGTTGTTGATACCCACCCCCATAAGGTGAAGAACCCTGTCCATACTGCATCCCATAATAAGGTCCATAGGTCATCGCATGAGATGCCCCATGAGACACTCCGTAAGTAGGAACATACGCTCTGGAAGTAAGAATATACATTTTGAAAGTAGGAATGTGACCTCTAGAAGTATGAACATGACCTCCCAAAACAACGAGTGGTGCATGAAGCTAAGACACAACTGGTCTAGTAACCGCAGTACAGACATAACTCGTAGCAACGTTCCAGCCTGAAGGACCACGTCAATGAGGTGGAGGGTGAACATTCAAAGAACTAGGGATAGAGGATGAAGGGATCTGTGTAATTATGTACGTACTATTCCCTATAGTCACTCATCTCAGATCTGGTATGCTAATAGGATCACTAACCCTAGACCTAGGAGGAATATGTGATGCAGCTTCCAACGCTGGGATGGAAGGTGCAATGTGATTAGTGCTCCCAAACCTCTCCGCATGGTAAGGAATGAGAGTGCCCCCAGGCATAGTGTTAGGCTCAAACTCAGATTCGACATGAAATGCCAAATCATGTGTGGGAAAACTAGACATACCATAACTACCATAACTAGTGCTCGCGGGTTCAAAATGAGTCTCGTCATCCTCTGGCATTCCATACCAGCGATGCGTCAATGGGGAATCAACCCTAGAGTAAGTAGGTCTATCATGAAAGGTTCCTATCTTAGAAATCACAGGACCTAAGTCAGCCAAGTCGGGTGAAGGATCATAGGTAGGAGTAAACTCCCCATCTTCCACCTGAATGGGAGAAGGTGGTTCAGGAATACCTTCTATATGGTCTCCCATGGTGTGTGAATCAATGTGTGAAGTAGTCCACCTGGACTGTCTATTTCTCTCTCCCAAAGGAGGAGGATATGTAGAAGGTATAAGTCCTGCTAAATGACGAGAACAGTGAGGAGCCACACCCAAATCCACAATGACTCAAAAATATAAAAGACTCTCTATCTACGCAAACCCTAGGCAAGCTAACATGTACAGAGAAATCACCAATAAAATCTAAATCCAAATACAAGCAATCAAGGGTAGGATAAGTGAGTTCCCGAATGAAGCAGGTATGTATCGCCTAGGAGAGGCTTAAGACTCCCATACACAACAAGTAGAGGTACGTAACCAATTATTGTGGACCTCAGCTTCAACACGTAAAGTGACTATGCTGTCCAACCCCAACCTGGCCGGGACACCTGCAAAATAACCCCTGCAAAGTAACCCCTCAATATCCTAGGTAAGGCCATTAAGGTCACCTCAATATAATCAATGCTCAGGTGGACATTCGTAGGGAGGATTGACCGTATGGGCAGGGTAGCAAAGCCTGAAACTCTCGAGAGAGCCCCTAGATATGAATACAATCCTGGAAATATCTCGGGTGCTACTCAGTTATGAATAGGGGTCATCCTAATCAATAAATGCTGACACTGCCTCGTGCTTAACTCCGTTTTGAGAGGAGGAACCTGAGAGACACTAGTTTTACCAAGGATTTCACACACTCACCTGGAAAGACACATACATGTTGTTGTTTAGTGGTCTTGGAGAATTTACTCACAATGAACTATTCCAAGACCCTAAAACCTAATCTTGTTGGTGAAACCTATCAAATAAAATTATGTAGTTCATTTTAATTAAGCGTTGATTTTAATTGGATTTATTACTCAAAAGAGGGATATGGCGTGCAACTAATGGTGTTATGACACAACATGAAGTAAAATGCACACCTAACAATCAATGCAAATGCATTGTGTCCATGAAAATAGGGTATGCTACTACGTGAAATGCACAATTTTCTTTAAATGATAGATGCAAGCTTTCCTATATGAAATCCTAACTAATACTCCAAAGCAAATCTAGTGCAAGTACTATGCAAAAAAGCAAAATGCAATGCATGATGATAAGCAAATATTTTTGGATTTTTTGAAAAATGAGATATAAAAAGCAAAAGAATGATTCTACAACCCCCATATTTTGCAAGCACACTCAAGCAGCAGTCAAGAAAAGCACTAAGGTAAAATAAATCTAATGCACTAATCCCAAAACAAAAAATCAAAAATGCAATTTCTTAAAAAATAAATTTACCCTAAAAAAACATCTTTGGTTAGAAACAGAGGTGTATATAGACTCTGGCAGTGTCAAATGAGACTCAGTAATCATCAAACTTCACCCAACAACCATTTAACTTCCTCTAAAAGGAAAAACTAAGGGAATATGCGTCTGTTTGCAGTAAACCCACGTGTATACATGGAAATAGCAGAGAAACCCACGTGTATACATGGAAATAGCAGAGAAACCCATGTGTATATGCGACTATGAGTTCAAAACTCATGGACAAGAAGAAAAGTGCATAAAAAATAAAGGCAAACAGACAAGCTGAGACAAACTTCACACTAATCAGACACTACTAGGCAAACACGCCCCCAGACCCGACACAGAAACAAGAGAGAAAGAGTAATTCAAAGTTATTGAATGCCAATAGAAAACCCCCAAACGACAACTACTAGGAACTCCCCAGTGGAGTCACCAATTCTGTTACGGAGAGAAATTCCTATGGCTTGGGGTACCACAACAGATTGCTTGACTCCAGAAATCAATCCTTTCCAACATGCAATAGAAACTAAACATCTAACACTAAAGGATCAGACCTCGTACCTTATTCTGGACGGTTGAAGTAGATCCTCGTTGAGCTTTCCAACTTCAGCTTGAATTGATAGATTAATTTCTCAACAAGTAAACAATAAAAACATACTATATATATTGGTGTTAGATCTATTCTAGCATATATAATCAACAATGTATAAGTATTTGAAAACATCCCATGGATAAAATATTCATTCAAACATACATTATTGGACAGGAAAAGATATTTCTATTAATATAAAATTAGAGATTACAATGGATACAACCTCTGTCGGCATGTCTGCAAATCGGAGAAACTGAATCCCCCACTTGGGCCTCCACCACCTCAATCCTCCATCTCTCAATAGCAAGCTCACAAGCAAAAGGAAAGCTTGGGAAGAACACAAAAGTGCTCCAAGGGACAAAGGGATGCAGACTCAAGCATAAGTTTCGGTAACAATGGACTATAGTTTCTTTGGTCTCAATTCTCTCATATGCCTTCAATGTACCATAGAGTTCCTTATATAGCTTTTCAAAGGGGTAATGAAAGGTCAAATACGAGCGATCTTAAGGCATAGGGAAGGCTAGGAGTCAAGTGAGTCAGATCCATGTCAAGGAAAAGTCCAAAAGGATTTGGATTTTGTACACATCCCGATGTACGCGGTTTTAGTGGTCAAACCTGCATATATACGCGATTAAGTGTTTAAAAGTCGCGTATATCATTTTTCACATGTTTTTAGGGATGGGAAAGGAAACATCAAAGAAAAAAAAATGGTCCAAGGGGTCCAAGGAGTCTGCATATGGATAGGGGAAAGGCCATATCAGAGTGATTCACCTAGAGTGGTAAAATCAGCTATAACACTTGGGTCATCTCTGTGTCATGCTCACTGTTCAAGGACCTAACTCAATGTCTGATCTCTATCCTGATCCCATCATTGTCATATATGTTATCTCTTGTGTCTCCCTTCCTTTGCCTAGTTCCTAGTCACTCTTGTGATCCGTTGGAGGATCTATTTCCTTCCTTATCATAGTATGGTTCCACTTCAACACTTCTTGATGACGAAGACCTAGAGTTTTGATGTTTGTATCTCTAGATTCACTTTCATCATTGGTGAATTCCTTTGCTTCAATTGTCAATTATCACCTATTGATTGACAAACTGTTGAATCCTCTCCATGTTCGACTTCAACTTACATCTATTCACATGGCTTGGATTGTACCGGTTCTTTGGGATTGTTTATGAAGACCTTAGTTCCCTCACTATGGACTAAGTTGCACAAGATTATGTTCTACCTATGTACACAGCTTCCAGATCTTTGAAGACTCATCATGATTGTATATTGTGGCTTCTATCCACCTTTGTAATATCTGTGGTCTTATACCTATATTATATGATGTAATCAAACATTTGTAAAGGAGCTAGTGTTCCAGTATATTGAACATAGCATCCTTAGATATGACTTTGTATATGACATTATTATGTATTTGTTTCAGGTACTACCTCTGCTCCATTGGATTTCTGAGTCCTCCAAAGATAAATATTATAATGTATTTCAGCCATTGCTTCCCTCTAGCCTCACACATTAGGGGGAATCTGTTATCAACTCAAATGGCACTTCTCCATCTGAGTGCCGACACTTCATATGTCGGTGCAAAAAAGGACATTTATGGATTGAAGGTTGCCTAAAATGCTATAAATGGGCATGACATGAGATGCATTCACTATCCACCTAGCTTTCCATTTTTACCTTTTTACATGTTGATTGTTGTACGCGACTCTTTCCAT
>LPNX010294490.1:222741-309772 GCA_001517045.1 Pseudotsuga menziesii | reverse complement strand
ATTTATGTACACTATTATTCATAATTATTCAATGGAAGGATACACACCAATATTCATTTCTTCATTCATGTGATTTAGTCTCTTTTCTTCTCTCTATTTTCCCGTGTATGCTTGTGATAATTCTTAGTAACAAGATCTATTTCCTGTGCTTCTTCTTAGCATAATTGCTCATAGAATTGATCTATTATTTCTACATGGTATCAGAGCTACAAGGTTTATCAAGTTCTACAGAGTTGAGGAGTGCTTCCAGTCTCCTATCCCTCTCTGAAGAAGAGCCTCAAGATTTTCTCCTAGTTTGTTTTGCAGGTTGCAGAGATTTTATTCTTGAGCGCATCAATTCAGCAATATGGATTCTTCATCAGCTATAATTCTTACTTCCTTCAACTACCATGAAGCCAAAGTCTCCATTCTATTGCACAGTAGAGGATTATATAGAGTTACACTAGCTTTGGAGAATGAGCCCAATGCTGTGATTGAGAAAGCTAAGTGGCATAATAGGTTGGATGAAGCCTATGGATTGCTTTGAATCTCTATTTCTCCTGATATACTCTTTCATATAGATGTTTTGACCACTCCAAACCAAGTATGGACTCAATTGGAGTCTCTCTTTGGAGTTCAAGATGAGCTAAGAGCGCATCAATTGGAGATTGAGTTATTCTCACTGAGTCCAAGCAATTTCGAATCTCTTGAGGGTTTCTTCACCAAGTTCAAGGCACTTGTTCTAATGCTCAAGAAATGTGGGATTGAGAAATCAGATGATCAATTAATCCTTTCCATTCTTTCAAAATTGGGTCTTGATTACTCAGTTTTTGTGTCTACTTTTCATGCTACTAGGCTTGTTGTTCCTAAGTGGAAAATGCCTTCTTTAAATTCTTTTCTTGATTCACTAACAAAGGAGCAAGATAAATTGATCCATATGGGTGTCCTTAATTCTTCAAAGGGAAAGGATCATGCTCTCTTGTTTCAAGGAAGCAAGACATTCAAATCAAAAGAGAAGCAAATTGTGAAGAAGCCAAAGTCAGAAAGTGAAGATGAAGATTCATATGAAGATTTAATGAAGAAAGTTAAGAAGAAAGGGAGCACATACAAGTGTTCTTATTGCAGAAAGGGTTTTCATTCAGAGAAAAAGTGTTTCAATAAGAACATGGACATCATGTCTCAGCTTCTTGAGAAGCACAAGGTCGAAGTTCCAGATGAACTAGATAAGCCTGCTGATTCCTCAGAACAATGTCATACTGCACAGTTCCAAGGTGATATAACTTATGCTTTGAGTGCCAGAGTTCTCTCCTTTTCTAATGTCTCTGATATATATTTATTCTTTGATATATCAGAATCATAAATATCATAACCTTTCTTTGATGATCCTCCTCTCAGTCTACTAGATTCATCTCCCAAAAATTGTGATTTTTCACTAGATATTGACTTACCTTTGAGCAGCTCTTCCTCACAAGATTGTATATCTTATTTAGAATATTGTTTGTGGGCTGATATGAATGTCATGAAAAATATAATACCACCATACATACCATCTACCATACCTCTGAATAATCCAAAGACTATACAAATCCCAAGATCACATGTTGATTCCTCATTGGTCTCTTATGCAGTGATATTTATCTTGCATGGTTTGAAGTATTTCATATATTTCATTGGATGGTTATCCATGTCCTTAGTTATATTTGGACTGATATTAAACATGTTTGGATCTGTTCTAAACACTTATGGTTCAGATCTTATGCCCCTCCATCATTCAGATTTTTACACCTATCAGTTTTCCCCAGTTGTTCATAATTTTCCTAGTCTAGCCCTATATCCTCATGGAGCCACTGAAGCCTTTGTCTTTGCTGTTCCATATGATAATGTTTCTGATATATTAGTGTTTTATCAGCCTCATATCAGATCTATACAGGTGCTACAGCAGATTGGAAGATGTACATGTGATTCACATCACAATTTTGCAGCTATTCAGGGAATTGGGTGTGAAATAAATTGCCTTATTTTTTGTACTCTTTGGGAAGGAGTATGCATAGATCTCTTTTCCATTTTAGGTTATGTTTGCAGATCAGAGTTTGAAAGCAGTAAGAATCATTCAGATAATTCTCCTACTTCATTAGATGATGAGATACAAGGAGTCTCTCATCTTCCTTCTTGCAGGTTCTACACTCCAGCACATGATCATGGAGTTCATGATTTCTTCAACAAGTCTTCCATCCAGAAGAAGTTCACTTAGCTGATTCAAGTGAAGATAAGGATATGTTGAAGACATACATATTTCAAATTTTGTGCCTTGTCCTATATTGAGGGAGGATTTTCCCCATGTGGTTTTGCCTCTTTCCTCACTTTTCTGGACATAATAATTGTAAAAGGGTGACCATAGCCTTGTTGCTGGGCCCTATATGCATCTATATGCATCGATATTTTTTGTCATACCATCATAAATTCATACCTATAGGGGGGTGTAGGAATATCTTAAACCCACTCACAACTTAGGATAAAATAATTAATCATTATTTGATTAATTATTCACCCACTAGCTTAATTAGTTGGCACCTTAAAGTCAATGCATGCCATCTATATCCTAGGAATGATTTATTTCTGATTCTGGGTTCATCTAGAATTAGTATACAGGACCTTATAGCAGATTTTTCTTTTTTCTGCTTTTTCTTCTTTTTCTGCTTTTTCCTGTTTTTCTATGGATAAGATAAAAGCTAGTCAACTAGGAAACTGGGAGCTTTTGTTTCCAACCCATCCGCCATTAGTTTTTCTCCATTTTCTAGGATTAGCATGTTATTTCCATATCCTTGACAACTCACTCATGATTTTTCCAACTCGTGAGGTCCTTGATAGATTTAGCAAGTGCTTTATCCACCTATGGGGGTTTGCTATATTTTGGTAAGTCGGCCTTTTTGAGCTTTATGAGTTGTTTCCATACAATTCGACTTTCCTATGAGGGAAGATATATTTATGTACACTATTATTCATAATTATTCAATGGAAGGATATGCACCAATATTCATCTCTTCATTCATGTGATTCAGTCTCTTTTCTTCTCTCTATTTTCCTGTGTATGCTTGTGAGAATTCTTAGTAGCAAGATCTATTTCCTGTGCTTCTTCTTAGCATCATTGCTCATAGCATTGATCTATTATTTATACACATAGCAACTCATGTACATACACGACTATCTCCACAACATATCGTGTACTGTATGTGGGTATTGTCTTTGCAACCCACGTATAGATCTATACATGGGTTTCCCTTATAGCAACTCATGTTTCATATGCGGGTTTCCAGTATCAATACTCGCGTACACCTCCATTCAACATTAAAAATAATAAACACGATTAATGGATATTTTTTAAGCCTTAAACATTAACTATCTTAACTGTCTCAACCTCCTTAACCTTTGAAACTGGTCTATTTTCCTAAGTATAAATAGAGGCCTTTGGGAGGGAATTAAGAGATCATAATTGGAGAGAAAAGTTATGCTGGTGGTATATCTTTAGAAGTCTTTGGAGCAGCAGAACTTAGAATCCTTTGGTTGCAAAGGAGTCCTTGTTTCAGGCGTTGGGTTGTATACTTATCTCATTCACTATTGTTAATAAAGAGAAACCTTATTCCAAATGCATGTTGAATATCTTTCATGTATCATGGTTTGATGAATATTTATGATTAAGCACTCTATATATTGTTTATCTAACTTGTCATATATACATGTATAAGATTGTGTTTGGAGGATTTGCTCTTTGTAGGTGAAGGAGGTGCATCCCTGAAAGCTTTGGAGAGGAGTAGGGTGGAAGAAGATAAAGATTGGATCAACCATCATTAATCGGTTGAGTCCATTATATCTTCCTATTTCCTTTCTGTACTTTAAAGATGATTGTCTGCAAGTTTTAAGAGTACATTGGTAACCCCAGACCCTCGGTTATAAGGGTGTTTATTCCTGAACAACACTAAATTAGAAAACCTGAAAAGATAGCAACTGAAATAGGTTAGAGATGAGCTTGACTGCTATAGCTAAAACACACTTGCATAATAGAAACCAACCTACATAGTCGACTATCACACCACACTACTGCAGCTTAAGAGAAATGCAGATAGTATATATCAGAGAAAGCACAATGATTAACCATTACTGTTGCAGCTACTGAAAGGAATGCATTTACTAGAATTTCCACGCCACATAACAGAATAATCAAAACGTATAATTAACTTGGCTATCTCTATGAGAAGGTAGGCCCAGCCTTCGAACCGAGAAGCCAGAACTACAACAGATTAAAACGCAGAAGTATGAAGAATCTCACTCCTTATATTAAAATGGTGGAATGAAAGTACAGTTTTTTGTCACAGCTTACACAGTATAATATGATATCAATCAACCCTTGGCTCAGAATGTTTTCCCATATTTATACATGATCAATAATAACCTTTCCCACTAATATCGGGCAGCCATGAAGATCTACAATCTTTAGGCTTCCCTGTTAGAACAAGATGAACAGCTATAAGTATAATCGAATGAAAACAGGGAATATAGGGAATGTTGTTGCATGAGCCATTAGTGATAATAGAACCAATTCAATGACTTCCCTTTTTGTTGCAGCTAGATCCTTAAGCATCAATGTGTTGTCACAGCTGGGTCCGTTTCATCTAAATATGAAATAATGAGCTATGTTCACGTTCAGTGTATGGGATGCAACTAGAAAGTAGCAGCTGGTAATGAAAGTTCATCTCCTCTTCAAGCAACGTGGCTACTACACCTGTACTTCTCAAAGCTTGAGCTATCTTTATAGAATCACAATGTATTAGCATAATTCAAGAGACAGAGTTATGAATACAACAATCATAAGCATTAATAAGATAAAACAATAATTAATCATACCTATAAGATTCAAGGCTCAATATGAGGAAAGAACATCTGTCTGGTGCATAGAATGGAGTAAGACAGGGAAAAAAGGGTATGATAGGTATGGTAAAAAAGGGGCATTTTCAGGACCCAACAAGGTAAAGGATTAATTGACGAATCAACACTTTCTACCATTCTCACATGGAACTCTTGATTCTCAATTCTGCTCAACTCTGGAAGAAACAAGTACTTATGGTGAAGGTCTTCACAAATATTATCAGGTCCAATCATAGCTTCTAGAATGGCTTCATTTGAAGGAAAAAAATATCTAAACAGTCGTATGAATACACAGAGATCTATTCCCAAGCATGTATATAAGCTTCATATGACTCCTCTGAGCCTGTAGAAGGAGTCGCGATGGAATCAACAGTGGCGTTAAAAACAAATTGGTAAGCTACTTCCACTACAAATAAGGGCATCTGAGGCTCAAGATAGGAAGGAAGGACTGAATGATCATTTATATTGAAAACCGTTGCAATGTACTTCCCTACTCTCGTTGAACCTAAATAGTTAATAGGGGCTCGGATATCAAATGTTCCCATGAAAGATGCATACATTCCAACCCCAAAGCTCTCATTAGCCAATTTGTTCTGATCAATCAAAGGTATTGTGGACTCATTAGTCTCTAAAAAACCCTTCTGAGTGAAACTAAATTGGTCAGTAGTAACCAACTTCCCTTCATGTGGAAACACTACCACTCAAAGAACGACTGAGGAAATTGCACACATAGATTAAGTCCAAATTCTCCCTAAAAGCAAGTGTTACAACTGCTTTTACCACACATGGTTGATCACACTTTTATGGCCTTCCCTGTCCCTCTGTAGACTTTTTGGACCCCATGGACTATTTTTGTACCTTTGATGTTTCCAAGATCATCCCTAAAAACAGTCATTATTTGTTGTACGCGACTTTTAATCCCTTTCTTGCGTATATACGTGGATATTACCCTTAAACCCATGTACATCGGGATGTGAGCAAAAGGCCAAATATTTTTGGAGTTTTCCTTGATGTGGATCCGAGTCACTTGTCTCTTGGCCTTCAATATGCCTCAAGATCACTCGGATTTGACCTTCTATTACCCCATTGAAGCACTATATAAGGAACCCTTTGGATACATTGAAGAAGGAGGAATTGAAGAGAAAGAAAACTATAGTCCATTGTTGTTGTAGCTTGCTTATACTTGAGTCTACATCCCTTTGTCCCTTGGAGAACTTTGTGTTCTTCCCAATACTTTCTTTGCTTGTGAGCTTGCTATCGAGAGATGGAGGATTGAGGTGGTGGAGGCCCAGGTGGAGGACTCAGTTTCTCCGGTTTGCGAACGTGCCGACAGAGGTTGTCACTTATGTAATCCATGATTTACTTAATAGAAATATCTTTTCCTATCCAATGATGTGCATTTAAATTAATATTGAATCCATGGATGTGTTTAATTGCTTATGTATCATTGATTATATATGCTAGAGTAGGCCTAACACTATATCATATAGCATGCTTTCCTTGTGTACTGTTGTTGAGAGTAAATTGTTAAAGCAAGCGGGATTGGAAAAAGCTCAACGGGGATCTACTACAACCATTCAGAATAAGGTATGTTTTAGGATCCTTTAGTGTTAGATGTTGTATTTCTCTTGCATATTGGGAAGGGATTGATTTCTGTGGTTTCTCTGTCTGTTGTTGCACACCCCAAGCCATAGGAAGTTTTCTTTGTAACAGAATTGGCGACCATACTGGGGAGGTTCCTAGTTGGTTTTCTTTGGGGGTTTTCGGCATTCAATATGCTTCTATTGCTCTGAGTTCTCTATTTTCATGTTAGGTCTGGGGGCATGATTACCCAGTAGTATCCTGGAGAAGTAAATTTTGTCTCAGTTTGTCCATTTACCTTATTTTTCTATCTTTTTCTTCCTGTACGCGGGTTTTGCTTTCACAGTCACATGTACAAGCGGGTTTTCCTCGAATAGTAGCGTATGTACACAGGTTTACTGAGAACAACCATGTCTGCCCTATTTTTTTTTCTTTTTTTGGAATATTAAGTGTTGCTGGGTGATTTTGGGTGATTGTTGAGTCTTCTTTGATGCTTCTGGAGTCTGTATCTCCCCTCTGTTTCTGACCAGAGACTCTTTTTGATTTGATTTTTGAAAATGTTCTTGTCATTTCATTTTCTATTTTTTGTTTTTGGATTAGTACATTAGGTCTCTTTTACCTTGGTGCTTTGCTTGGCTTCTATTTATGAGTGTTTCCAGAGTCTGAGGCTTGTAGAGTCATACTTTTGCTTTTTATCTCATTTAATTCAAAATTACAAAAACATTTTGCTTTTTTTCATTGTTATGCATTGTTTTCATTTGCATTAGCATGGTACTTTCATTAGGTTTTCTTGGTGAATATTAGTCATATTTTCATATAGGAAATGATTGCTTATACATTTGAAGGAAAAAATTTGCACTTCACATAGTAGCATACCCTATTTTTCATTCGACACAGTGCATTTGCATTGATTGTTAGGTGTGCATTTTACTTCTTGTTGTGTCATAACATCATTAGTTGCATGACCATTTACCCTTTGATTAATAAAGCCAATTAAAATCAACGCATAATAAAATGAATTACACTCTTTTATTTTTTAGGGTGCACCAACAATACTAGGTTTTAGGGTCTTGGAGTAGTTCATTGTGAGTCAATTCTCCAAGACCACTAAGCAAAAAAATTAGGTGTCTATCCAAGCAAGAGTGTGAAATACTTTATATAATTAATGTTTCTTTGGATCATCCTCTTACAAGGGAATTAAGCACGAGGCAGTGTGAGTGGTTATGATTGGGATGACCCTTGGTTTTAACTGAGTAGCACCAGAGATATTTCCAGGATTGTATTTGTATCTGGGGGGATCTTTTTAGAGTTTTTAGCTTTTCTACCCTACCCATATGGTCAATCCTGCCTAAAATTGTCCGCCTGAGCATTGATTATATCGAGGTGACCTTAGTTGCCTTACCTAGGTTATCGAGGGGGTATTTGCAGAGGTTATTATGCAGGTGTCCTAGCCAGGTAGGGGTCGGACAGCAAAGTCGCTATATGCGTTGAATCTAAGGGACACTATAATTGGTTACAAACCTCCACTTTTTGTGTATGGGAGTCTCAAGCCTCTCCTAGGCGAGAAATACCTGCTTCATTCGGGAGCTCACATATCCTACCCTTGGTTTGCTTGTGATTTGGATTTACATTGTTAGGTGTATGCTCTGTTCATGCTAGTTTTCCTAGGGTTTGCATAATTAGATCGAGTCTTTTTATTTTTTTGAGTCATTGTGGATTCGAGCGCGGCACCCCACTGTTCTCATTATTTAGCAGGACTTCCACCTTCCACATCTCCTCCTCCTTTGGGAGAGAGAACCAGACAGTCCGGGCGGACTACTTCTCACTTTGATTCACACACCACAGGAGATCATGAGGATGAGATTCCAGAGATGTATTTTCCACCTCATGAGGTTGGGGAGGAATATCCTACTAGCACATATGATCCTGCACATGAACATCCTTCATGATCTGGTTATGATCCCTCATTCACAGGTCGTCGGTATTGGTTTCATGGCGATGAGACTCACTATGAACCCACAAGTATGAGTAATGTTATATATGACATACATGATATTCTTGAGTCCGATCTGGCATATCATGTCGAGTCAAAATTTGAACCTAGCACTATGACTTGGGGCACTCCCACTCTTTTCCATGCAGAAAGGTTTGGGGGCACTAGTCACATTGCACCTTCCATCCCTGTGGTGGAGGCTTTTTCACATGCTCCTACTAGGCCTAGTGTTAGTAAACCTATTCAAATAACAAGAATGGGATGAGTGAACATTGGGAACACCACTTACATTCCTTCACATGTCCCTTCGTCCTCAAACCCCATTCCTTTGAATGCGTTTTTAACGACTCATCCTCCCCCTAATTCACATGGGCCTTCAAGCCGGAATGTTGCTACTAGCCATGTTTGTTCTGCGACTGCTAACATGGTTGTATCTCAGAGCCGAGTACCTCTTGTTATGTCAATAGGTCACAGACCTATTTCTGGATCATCTCAAGTTCCACCTCGTGGAGCTTCCCATATACCAAATTATGGACCTTCTCATGGTACATCCCATGGAATAACTTACGGAACTTCTCATGGACATTCTTATGGACTGCAGTATGGAAAAAAATACCAACCCTATGGGTATAGGTATCAACAACCTGCTTACTCTTCTAATTATGGCTTTGTAGAACCTCATAATCAAGGCACCCCACATCATAATGCTTCCATGCAACCCTACATGGGTCAAATGGGAGGAGGTTATTATGGCCAAGGCCATGGTATTTATAGCAATCAACCTTATAGGAATCAAAACTACCAGGGAGCATAGAATCAACTGTCTCAACCTAGGCTCCCTTTCCTTGCAACTTTGAACTTACTTGAATTGTCAAGATTGATGAACGATCCTGTGTCTCATAACCTAGCATGGCCGACTGTCCGTAACAAGCTTCCTTCGAACGTTCCCAAGTGAGCATTCACCACCTTCCACCTTTGGTGCTCTTCCAATTCCTTACATGACGATTCCATTAATTTGAGGATATTTCAATGCACCCTAATGGGTCTTGCAGTGAAATGGTATATAGAGTTATCGGGGGGGCGGGACGATTATACTACATTTGATTATCTTGCCCTGACTTTCCTTAATAATTTCTAGCTACCTGTATGTTATGATGTCGGTACTGAACTCTTGTAGACCTTCTAGAAAGATAAAGCCACACACATTTTGGATCATATTCAAGAGTGGTGTAGACGAAAACTATTAATCAAAGCTTTTATACCACCAGAGTTTATTCTTGAGTGGTTCCTCAAATATTTATTACCTTACATAGCGAAGGATGTTTCTACGTTCGGAGTTCAAAATGATTAACAAGATAATTTTAGGGCACAAGAGTTGGATTTGATCTATGCTCAACCCGGACTTCTGTATGAGATTATACCCAATGCTCCTAGGTCCAGTTTCGACCCCAAGTTCAAGCCTGGGCCAAATGTCGATGGTATTGTGGGTTGTATAAGTACGAAACCTACGGACTCGGTTGTGAAACAAGTGAGCCAATTGTCAATTAACCAGTATGCATCGAGACAAGCTATGACTTCATCTCAACCTACCCAATCGACAAATGTAATTTTTGTGCAATTGTCGAGCCCGAAAGGCAACTAGTAGCCTGGAAGGAATAAGAAAAAAGGAAAAAATAATCGTAAGGGTGGGAACAAGAACAAAATGCTAATAATAATGAAAAGAACACGAATGCTGGGGGGACAAGCATTCTAAACATAAGGTGAAGTTTCCTTGCAAGTTGTGTAAGGATGACCATCTCACTCACTTGTGCCCTCGTATAGAGGATGCCTCGAGGTTCATAGCACAGGGCCCATCTGTGTTAACTAATCCTTTACCTAACAATCAAGATATGAACTCGAGGATCATTGATCCTCGTTGTGCATCGGGTGGAAATCAAAACCCCCAGGAGGCCACTGGTGGTCATGGTTGCATCAACATGGTGCGTGCTACTAAAGTTGTGACTGGTGTGAAATATTATGGTTCATCACAACCAGACCTTGGGAAAGAACCTTCCCCAACTGAGAGCCCTTTGTGAATCGAAAATCCTATGGATAAACCTGAAGCTCCACCTCACATTCCTAAGGGAGTCTTGAAGTGTTTGAGGCACAATCCTAATGCCTGAGCCGTTCAAAACTATTCAGTTGTTAAGGATTTGGGCCAGACTCCTTGTGTGATGTCCACATTAGAAGTGCTTCAGACTTGTCCTCCACAGAGGAAAGCCTTGTTGTCTGATCTTGGGGTTAGTGATGATAACTCTTCTACTATGATCAAATTTGAAACCATGGGAGTACAATCTCTCTTACCTTACTACATGTCTCTTTTGATTCATGTAGAGTGTCTTAACAATACCGTCAAGTGTACTGTCATTGATGAAGGCACTGTTGCTTTTGTGATGTCTTTGTCATGTTGGAAGGGTTTGGTTTCTCCCAAGTTGTCTCAATCTGCTACTATGTTGACAGCTGTCAATGGTATATCATTTTTCCCGCAGATGATTCTTCCTTCTCTAGAGGTCCAATTGGGAGGGAAAACCATCATGATCGAGGTCAAGGTGCTTGATGCGCCCCTTCACTAAAGGTGTCTAATATTATGCGGGGGAGACAATTGGAGTATTGCCTCAAACTTTAAGGGATCAACTCTTATACTCTCCTTGGATTCGATGAATCCTAGCAAGTGACCAACAATCACGCAAAAGATGCACTTATGAGGATTTAAACAAACCTAGTAATGACGACATCTTTTGAACACTAATATAAAATGATATGGATGACGCACTCTCAAACGAGAGTGAGTAGCAAGATCATCCAAATAAACTTCGATAATATTTTTAAGATCGTAAAATATTAAGGTCATAGCCCGCTGAAATGTAGCTTTCGCATTTTTAAGGTCGAAGGGCATCTTTCGATATGTAAAAGTACCCTAAGGATAAATAAATGTAGTTGTATGTTGATCCTAGGGCTTAATCTGAATTTGATTATATCCAGAAAATCATCCATAAAGGAAAATACCTCACTCCCAACACACTCATCCAAAATCTGATCAATAAATGGTGTGGAGAAATTATCCTTAGGACATGCATGATTGAAGTCATGGAAATCAGTGCATATATGGATCGCTCCCTGCTTCTTATCCACTGGAACGTGATTTGAAACCCACTACATCAAGGGAATGGGATAGATAAAACCAACTTTCAATAGTTTCTCTATCTCAGCCTTAATGGTGGGTGCTTTTCTAGGATTCACTGCATGCAAACGCTGTCTAACTGGTTTTACATCTGGATACATTTTGATCTCATGTTTGACAATGTGAGGGTCGATACCTGGCATTTCTTCATATGACCAAGAGAAAATGTTGTGAAACTCTTTAAACAACTCGATATACTCCTTGATATCATTGGGGAAACAACCTGCCCCAATGTAGACATTCTCAATTTTGCCAGGATCACGATAAATATTGATAGGAATGGTTGGTGATAAATTAGCCATGTTTCCATTAGCCATCTAACTAGGAGATATTAATGAGACCATGGGGCTACCAATCTTCTCGCTAAGAATCTTCCTAAGCTCATCACACTCCATACAATTGAGCTTAGGAAGAAAATATGATCAATGATGCAACTCTTCCCAGCGTTGCTCAACCCCAGACATGCCCTCGAGAATAGCTTCATCCGATGGAAAAACATCATTGAGTAAATCATGTGAGTGAGATGACTCTACTACCCATGCAGGCATCACATACGGGTCCTCCTCCTCTGTCCGTGAAGAGAAAGGACTAGGCTTAGCAACCTAACCAATGTTTGCTTTATACACCACCATTGTTGTAGAAAAGGGCATGTCTGTCTCAATGGGAACACTCGAAGTACTCGGTGAAGGAAGAATCCAAGGATCTTCCATATGGATAGTGTGAAAAGACACCGAATTCAACGAGGATGAAGCCGCACCAAAACTAGACCCAATCATAAGAATGGGTGCAGGACAACTAAAGGTTCCCATAAGAGAAGGATACATACCTATGCCCACACTCCTAGTTGCCAGTTGAGAATGGTCGATAATCGGGATAGAAGATCTCAATGATGCATTAACACTTGAATTATGGAATGACTTCTGATCAATCATAACAATATTCTCGTTAAATGGAAATCATATCACTTGAAAGAGGGAAGAAGCTATGTCTTCCATACTATAAATCCAATTCGTACCCAGTAAAATATTGTAGTCAAGCACTAGTACAAGTGATCAATTTTGCCACGGAAAAACGTGGCAATATCCACGGAAAAGCGTGGATATTGCCACGTCTAAGTGTTTTTTTTTCCGTGGAAACAATTCCGTCGCAATAGAGATGACCCCTAATTTGTGTTGCAAGAGCGACAATGTTCTATATTTCGTTAGATGTCTAAGCCGTCGCTATATCCACGTCGGGCCGTCTCTATATCCACACCAGGCCGTCTTTGTATCCACGCCTGGCTGTCGCTGTATCCACGCTCTGTATAAGGTTTTAAAAAAAAATGCAAAACCAGGAATAAGATGTCGCTATATCCACGCCTTGCCGTCTCTGTATCCACACCTTGGCGTCGCTGTATACGCGCTTTGTATAAGTTTTAAAAAATAAAAATGCAAACCCCAGGAATAGCGACGGGGATTCTATACCTGCGACGGGAAGACTAGGAAAAGTTCCACGTCATGCCATTTATAAATGTAAAAAATCCTAGGAATACAAAGAACAGGGTTGATCCCAATGCTTGCAACGACAACTTTATTTTTAATCTCATTACAATTTAAACAAATTCAAGAGTACATACATATTATTATTTCCTTAACTGGGACAAACTTTGAAGGCATTCCCAGGTTTCATAGAAAATATACAGATGATTTCCCTCTAGAACACAAGAAATCTATCAACATCTATCACCCAACACTGAACAGTAGTGTTATCGAGACATCTCATGCCATTATAATCATGTACATAGAGAGACCTTGCAACATCTAGCCAACACTGCCTTCAAGCTTCAAACTCATCAATTGATTTACTTCAGCTGCAAATTCTAGTGGGAGCTCGTTAAATACAACCCTACAAAATCCATTAATAATAGCTGCCACTGCCTTCTCTGGATCAATCCCCCTTTGCTGGAAATAGAATAACTGATCTTCCCCAATTTTTGAGGTGCTTGCTTCATGTTTAACACGGGCTGTTGGGTTCTTCACCTGAAAAAGTTTGTAAATATCAGAGACATAAGGGAAACAAATGCAAATCAATATTGTTACTAAAGCCTTCTGCATGAATTATACAATAAAATTAAACACCATATACTTAAAACGTGTCATATGGTTGGTAGGAGAAATGCACCCGATCCTAGTTCAGAGTTCAAACTTACTGCAAAACTAGGTCAAATCTAACCAGAACAAGGCAGCATTGGCTTGCTACATTAGATTTAAGTCAAAACTTGTGAAACTTGACAATCTATGCAAACATGACAAGCTGTAACCAGGTCCACTCACCTGCATGCCTATGTAAACCAAGAAATCTCCAATCTTACCCATTTTTTACACATCTTGCAGCAAATTTTTAGACCTTCATGTAGCATCAATGGCACAGATTTTGTGTTCATCTTCTAAGCATATTATCTGTAGGTTAGGGAATAGAAATTGTACTCGTTTTCTAACCAATATTCAAGCATATGGGCACAGATTTCCACTAGAGATTTTTCATAATACAATTTTCTATATATTGTGCTCAGTTTCTACGCAAATTTTTTATACCTTGGGCACAGATTTTCACCAATATTGCAGATACGTTGTTTATAATGCAATTATGTTCTACCATACACCTATATAGTGCTCATTTTTTGAGTAAAATTTCTGGCACCACTGAACCAGGAAAGAGACAAAGATCAATAAAGTCCATGATGAAAGCAGTCACACTAGAGGAAGTTGAACCTAGAATACTTGTCTAAGTATGGGCATGCACATTATAGCGGTAGCTTTAGAGTCCATTAGAGTGTCAAGTCAAGTTGTGCCATGGACACAGTGCACATGGTAGGGGTAACTTTAGAGTCCATTAGTGTGACAAGTTCAGCTGTGGAAATTACTTAGGTGCAAGTGCAACAAGAAGTCAAGTGCATCTAATGGCGTGGCATACTACAATGGGGTGGATAGACTACTCAGCTTATGGATTTATGTCAACGTTGGTCTTTGTAATGGCACATGCTGCTTCCTAGTTTTATATTGGACAAGCGCCATCTCACTCTTAGTTGGTTCAGATTCAATATTTTGCACAGCAATGTCATCCTTCTTGTCCTTGCGTTTTCACATATTCATCCATCATTGATGTGTTTTGCAAGCAAGGTAATGTGGAAGTTGCTGCGGCGCTGCAGGGCCCGATGGTGAAGAAGGGTCTGGCATTCAATGTTGTGACCTGAGGCTTTGGCATTCTGGGAAGAACTGCAAAGATGTGGTGTTATGCCCAAAATTTCTAATTACAATTCAGTTATCAATGCCTTTTGTAAGAAAGGTAGGATATCGGTTGCAAGCAACCTCCTTAAATATGCCTTGGACAAAGGTTTAATTCCAGATGTGATTACCTACAAGGCTTTGATTAAGGCACATTCTGAGGCAGGAAATATACAGGAGGCCTATAAACTTCTTGATAACATGATAGGTTGTGGAATTGTGCCAGACGACTCTCTCTATAACACTGTCATTGATAGACTTTGCAATCAATGGAAATTTGATACTGGTATGAAACTCTACAATGAAATAGAAAGGAAAGGCATGCTCCCAAGTATTAGTAGTTACATGTCAGTTATCAGAGTACTCTTAAAAAATTGCAGAAAGGAGGAGTTTAATGAGATTCTGAACAGCACCTATGTAAAAGAATTGGCTTCTGATGTTAGAACTTGCAATATGCTGACTGATTGTTTATGCATGGAAGATGCAGATTTTGTCATGAATTTGTATGAAAGAATGGAGGTGAAAGGTGTTGCACCTAATGCTTCTACATACAATGCTGTCATTGGTGGAATTTGCAAAGTAGGAAAGGTAGATATGGCATCGAAGATGCATTTGAGAATGCAGAAAATGGGTTTTCTTCCTGTTATTGAAAGCTTCAGCACCCTTATGAATGGTCTTTGCAAGAAGGGCAGTTTGGAAGAGGCTAATAATATTTTTAAACTAATGCTAGAGAAAGGTTTAGTTCCTAATGTTCAGATTTACAGTAAGATGATAATTTCAAACTGTGAAAGGGGATGCATAAAGGGAGCCTTAAAACTGCATTATGAAATGCAAGATAAGGGGTTATTACCAGCGCTGGAAACTTATCACTCACTTATTTATAGACTTTGCAAAGAAAGGGACACAGATGGAGCTCTAACGATTTACAATGAAATGGAGGCCAAATATATGTTCCCATCCCTTCATCCCCACACCACCACATCCTAGAAACTCAATGCAACATAGGTTAAAAGGCAGAAGTAAGAAAGCTACTTCAAAATGGTAGTGTAAGGACTCTACATTACATATAATACATGTTCAGGGTCATGGGTTGTGCCTTGCAAATATGATATATCTGTTGATGGAATGTCAATTACTTGAAAAGTAAGGGTATATATTTTTCTCAATCAGAACGAAAATATAATGTTACATATTCTTTACCATCAATGCATGCAATCACTAGTTTTGATTTGACTAAATCCTTTGCATCCATGCCAAATGGAAGCTTGAGAGCCTTGTAATGTGCAATGTGAGGGAACTTTTCAATTACCTGAATATTAATCAAAAGTTCTAATTAAGCATGTTGAGACATCATGCAATTAATGGTTGTAAATGCACTAAAGACAATACTTCGAACAGAATACAAAACAAGATAATACATCACAGTGAATAAGTAAGTGTAAGGGCGTTCACCTTTGTAGGAAGTCTTCCTTGCTACTCTTCTTATTGAATTACAAAATCTTCCCCTGTAAATACGGGAATGGTACTTTATCAGAAAGCTGGCAAAAGTGAATAAAAATAGATCTATACCTGTATCAACAGAGGACCTTGAGGCTTCCATCCTCCCTTCACCACCTTTAAGATTGGAATATGGACATTGAGGCAATATCAAGAAGTCATGAAACCTTCCCCACATGAGCAATAGATTCTATTGACTCACTATCATCTTAGACGTCAGAGCTTTTAAACTCAATTGTTTAAAAAATATCTATATTACAAATATCTATATAAATTATTAAAGTAAGAAAGCCACACACATTACCAAGCAACATATGTAATGGTTTGAATTTGTAGAACACAAGATATTACCATGATTGAAATGTTAACACTGTTTATCTTACCAAGCAACAAAGAGAATTACCTTACAGAAAAAATTATAGGCTAGGAAATCTCGTAAGAAATCTACATACTAGTGAAGCAATCTAAACACCATTTTTCAGTTTTGGACAAAAGAAAAAAGAAAGTTACCATAATCATGAACTTAAATAGGAAATAAAGAATCAATATAATTTATCATTATAACCCATTACATGGATGATTGCTTAGTAAGTGTATCCCTGAGTAAGCCTTTAACCAATGTCACCTACCATTATTGAAGTTTGTTGTTCAGTAAAATGACCAAAAGGGGCATTAAATACAATCCCCATATACAGTCCACAAGCCAAATATGTGAGCAGTATCATATCATTCGTGTCCCATTACACAATTGGTTTGCTGGTCTTTGCTAATTTCAAGACTGATGTTGATTCTTCGGCACATGATTCTCCACTCTACAACCTTCCCATCCTGGTTGATGTTCAATATAAGAAATAAGTTAATACAGATTACACAAGGAGGAAATTTTCAGCTTCCCACAGGAACAGGCTATTTAGAATCATGGGTATATCATGTGGTACAAAGTGTTATAAATGTGAATGAGGGAGTCACAGAAGAGCATGGAATGGCTGATCTCTTTCAGCAATAGATTGATGTTAGTGGGGTTCATAATTGGGGTATTGTAGAACACAAAGTTCTTCAAGATCTGGGTTTAAATTGGCCTGAACTCTATTCTGTTGTTTGTCGCATTTTGGAAGTGTGGCAGAATAGGGAAGCTTCCAGTTCTTAGTTATGAAAATAAATTGCGATTTTTTTCCATGGAAAAAAATTGTATCTGTAAGACTAGGTATTTTAGTTTTACTCCCCAAGGGTGGCATATTCCAAGTTCATATTCTACATGGATATTTTTCTATGCTTCTGAAGGCCAAGCTATTTTCACATGTTCAAAATTAAGCTTATGTTTACTCTTTTACTGCTAAAAACCAAAGATGTTTCTCCAGATGAATTTCTCATGTATCTTAAATTGAATTTGACCATACTTGAATTAATCTAATAAGATACTGCAAGATTTTGTTGGGCCTCAATACAGCTTTAGCCTTTGATGGACCACCTAAATCTTGAGAGTTTTGTCAGTTTCTAATGCTTTCTGCAGAATTCTAGTCAAGCTTGAGAATCTATTAGATATAGACTCGCCGAGTATACCATTGGTGTTGAGTCTTGACTTTCTAAATGATTAAAACATTATAAGAGCATATTGCTGTGATATTTGAGTTTCAGTGGAAAGATAAGAAGGTTATCGGAATTTGGGAGAAAGGTCTAATATACTCTTTGAAGCAATTGCAGCATTTTTTTGGAGGTTCCATTGGCGTTTTTACAACACAGTCCTTGCTTCATGCTTTGGGTATCTCAAGCAGGGGGACTAATTCTCTAGCCATTAATTGGGTGATCAAGGTACTGCACTGTGATTGCTGATAAGTTCTAATAAATAGTAGTATATGAGAAGATGGAGCTTGAAAGTCAAGCCAGTGTGCATTTAAATCTTAAATGACATGCAATTTAATTTCTGCATCTTGACTTGTAGCAATAACACTGTAGGTTAAATGCAGAGATGTTTCATGTAATAGGATGGAGCAGGAAGGATTGGAAAGTTACTATTTGCAAGAAAGGGAAAAAAGTTTGATTGTGACCTGAAACAGGTGAACTAAATTTTGAATTTTGTGAATGACTGTCTACTGGCATTAAAACATATTTTGCAATTTTCATTTGATAAATCTTGCAGCAGTTACGTTTTACAGGACATATTTTAATGGAGGTGGGTGCTTTAGTGGAGCTTGCAACTGCAATAGCTCCATCCCTTTTTCTACCACTTGCATGTGTGGCAAATGTGGTGAAGGTATTATCACCTTTTCCTTTTGTTTTCCAGTTCTTTACTATATATTGATTTTTATATTGTAGATAGATTAATAATTTATTACCTGCTGCACTTCAGTGGGTTTCTGTATTTTCCATGTTAATTGGTCATTATAATTTAAAAAATTGAAGTCTAGTTGTATATGACAGCAGCATCCAATAATCTTGAAGCTTTGAAAATACCTTTAATAAGTGAGCTTGTTGCTCAAGTCTTTCAGACTTATCCTCTATATCTGTTGTGTACTTGAGCATAAACTTTTTGATGATGATATTGATAAAAAAATCTAATTTAGTAATAGATATTACAAAGGCTCCTTGTAAAGTGACATTAATATAATGTACTGTACTCAGTATTAGTTATCTAGAATTTTTTCTGATTCCATGACTTCTTTTACCTCCAATCTTGGTATATGTAATCTCTTGGTTCAGTTTCTAATAATGTGATTATTTTGAATACATGGGCAAAAATCAATTCAAAATTTTAAATAATCTATTTATTAGAGCAATCAGAGCTGCCTGCTATCGATATGGTGAATATTTTAACTTAAAACTGAATCAGAATATTGATATACACAGTAGTTTAATCAAGGAGAACTATCCACTACCCAGTGATGTTTTCATTGAAGTATTTTTTATCAGTGTTTTTTATTTTCGATTCCTTTGTTCCTGTTCCTTCCTTTAGCTTCATGAAGAGTCTCTAGCAGTGTGAGAAGATGCACTAAATTAATGTTTAGAGGTAGTGGTCATAAATAGGTATTAAAGTCTTAGTTATGGTCTTTATAATTGAGTGATGTAATCATGAGTTAATTATTGTAGTTGTTACAAGATTATGTATTCGGAAGTTAAACAACTACTCCCCTTCTCTCCTACTTTGTAAAGGGACATTTCATCACTCAGTATGAATCGATCCATTCTCTCTTACTCTTATGTGTATTCCTGTCTATGCTTATACATATAAAAATTGACATGGTAGTAGATCCACGGTGAAGAGAACATGCTGAGGAGGAAAGTGGGCAAAGGTGCCGATAGATTGCTACAATCAGAGAAGCTATCGAGGGACTGTTAAGTGTTAACACACATTAAGGTGGATAGAATAATAAGGCAAGCTGACCTTTTAGGTATTTAATAATTGATTTGGTGTGAAGCTTGATAAATGTGGCTCTGGCAAGAGGGTTTTAATAAGAAGGGATAGGAGTCCCTACAACTGAGGAAACCCTTAATGGTTCTTGAGGTGGTGAACCAAGTGGAGTTGGGGTTTCAGATATTTATATACCCTTAATGAATGGTTCTTGAGGTGGTGAACCAAGTGGAGTTGTGGCTTGCTTCTGATATTTATATTATGAATTTATATAGCAGGAGGGCACTATTATATGTACTATTGTTTGAGTTATCAGCTAAATATGACATTTAATTTCCTCCAGCGAGTAGCTTGCAGCTTTTGAGAAAATAAAATGCTATCATCTTAAGTCTCAAGGCCTTTTTTGCATCTAGTAGGAACTCAAATTTTGGCCCCATGTCAACTGCAAAAACGGTGCCTATGATATCCTGAGAAGAATAATTAGGGTGGAGAGAGCCTGCCTAGATAATATTGGGAGGAAACTTGGAGCAATCAACTGAAACTCTCCTAATGAGAGAGTGTGTTCCGCAAAGGCCTAATGGAGTTGTAGTGAGGATGACCCCTTTGGTAACTAGAAAAGAAAAGCATCATTGAGGAGAACCTATAGGACATTGCTCAATCGATAAAGGACAGTAAAGAATCCATGGACATGAATTGGAGACCATAGGACAACTTTTGTCTAGGCCACAAACCTCAATCTAGAAGTGAAACAAATTATAATTTCCTTCATACAAAAATTCATTACATTTTGGGGAGGCACATATAGCTCATGCCATCCAAGGTATATATGAAATGAACCTAGGCGTTGGATATGCGACGGTGCTTGGCATGTTAAATACTCAAGTGGTCTTCTATGTTATGAGGGCTTGTGGATGACCAGGGAATTGCTTGGGATGAAATTATGTCTGGACTCTGAACACAGAAGATACCATATTTGTATTAGGATAAAGAGTATTGTATGGTTTTGTCTAAGAATAAGAAGACAAGTAGATATACAGCTAGTCAAGGATATCAGGTGATGCAGTCCTCAGTTGATGGTGACCCTAGTCAAGGATATCAGGTGATGTAGTCCTCAGTTGATGGTGACCCTAGATGGTGGTGGACCAAGATATGGAAGGTAAGGATTTCAAAGAAAATGAAGATATTCATGTGGTTGGCCCTGGAAAACAAAGTATTGACCTGGGAGATGCTACAAACAGACAGGATCCCAACATCTATATTCTCCACAAGAAGGATTTAGAGACCACCTTGCATTTAGTAACTAAGTGTCTATCTGCACTTCATCTCTGGAAATATGTAGGACAATGATTAGGTTTACATAATGTTTGGCTAGGAAACAGTGTCAAGGAATGTCTCCACTCTTGGTTTTGCAAAAAGGGAACTTGAGGAATATAGAGTTGTTCCCTTTTAGGTCTTGTGGGGTATCTGGTTGGCCCAAGACTCTCTTCTTTTCGAAAATAGATTCATACAAACATTCCAGGTCTTGTACATGTATGCTCTAAATTTCAATTCTACAAACTGAATCACAAAAACAAAATCCCAAGGCAAATAAGTGAGCTTTTGGTGGACAAGTATGAACCTTGGGGTATTTTTGAAGGGGCATGCCAAGACCTGGAACATAGTTGTGGGATTAGTGAAATATCTTTTTGCACTGAGACAGTATTTATAAAGTTCAAAGCCAATGTAGGATGAAAGCTACGCTACGATTGAATCTTTAGCTTGTTGAGTTGGGCCTTGACAAGATATATGCTATGAGAGAGTATATAATAACTATTAAGCTGATTATGGACGCATGTGTTTCTGGCTTTAAGGACATAAACACAGGGAAAATAGCGTAGATCGCTACAAGCAAATGGTTTCTGGGTTCAATTCCAGCTTTAAGTTTCATAATAAACTTGAGGCTCGTTTTTAATTTGTGTGTATGTGGAACTTCCAATTGCATTTCCATCGTATTTTGTCAAGATCAAGCCACATTGGTAACCTGAACTAGAAACACATTATGTGAAAGAAACATTGAGATACCCTTTCACCAGTGACTTGGATAGCTAGGGTTTTAGCGAATCAAACCGTGGCTGCCAACAGCGGATCATAACTACAAATCCTAAACCTTAAAATGCTGAGTAAACCCCAGATAATGCCTATAAGTTTCGTAAGTGAAGAAAAATGTACCGATCGGAAAGCAGCTCTTTGCTCCATCCGCTTGCGATGATTTCTTCCCCTAACGCTGCCCTCATTTGGCCGACTGTGTGGTATGGGATCACTAGGAGTGTACTGAACCCAGTAGTATGGACCTGCATCGTTCAATCCCAACGCAACAAAAAAGACCCCAATTTTATTAATGTGGGTAGGAAAGGGCCCTCAATAGATTACAATAACTGCACGAGAATTGAACAAGGACTTTCATTGGTCACAAAGCGCCTACTGAATACAATAAATAAAGGACTGAAACCGTGGCAATGGGTACTACAGCTCTCACCTTTCAGTCTCATGGCAGCTCGTTTCTTGTGATTCTTCATACAGGGCCTTCGCTTAGGCAAACGCTCATCTCCCAGTCTATGGAACCCTCTGTTCTTCACATTCCATGGTGGGCGACGACCAAGGATCGATTCCCATGGAAACCTGTTTCTTACTAATTCTGGGGATATGGGGAAAAGTACATTGGCCTTTGACGATGAAATGCTATTGATCTGAGACAAAGTTCCTAGAAACCGGTCAAATGAAGGCCTGCAAATTGGACTCGATGCAGAAGAGGTTTGTGAGAAAATAGATGAAGATTGTATGGGGGAGGAGTTAAACCCCGCACGTACTAGCAGCTTTTGCACTGCTATTCGCACTGCCATTTTGACCTGTAAAATAAATAAGAGAATATCAAATCAATATCATGTATAGTGAGTTACCTAGATATGTGACTGGAACGCTTCATCAACCGAATTCACTTTAACATATACTGAAAATTGGATGGTAGCTATCAGTCCAAAAGACATACCTAGCCAGACATGTTCGATGCTCGTGGATGAAATTGGAGGGTGATAGGAAGCCTGCAAATGCGTTCACTTGGGCTTTCTCGAGCTCCTAGCCAAGGGGAGCAACTCTCTCCAGCTCCTAGAAACCGTGAAGCCAACGCGTTTGGGGCTTGCAAATTGGAGGGTTGGACGAAATTGTGAGGACCTGCAAATGCGTTCACCTGGGATTTCTTGAGCTCCGAGCCAAGGGGAGCAACTCTCTCCAGCTCCCAGAAACTGTGAATCCAACGCGTTCGGGGCCTGGAAATTGGAGGGTTGGACGAAATTGTGAGGACCTGCAAATGCGTTTGGGGGTTGTGAGGGACGAAATTGGAGGGCGGAAAAAATTGGATGAAATCACACATGTAAAATCACACTTGAATCAAAAGTATGATATCATGTTAACATGGCCAATAAACTAAAAATAAGGACCATAACTATGCTAAGTGATTCAATATAAATTGTTAGTGGAATAATCTAATACCACTAGATCACTTTGAAAGAAAACAAGTCACTCTCCTCATGAAGATATTTTTCTTTGCGACTAGGATTTCTTGTAGAATATTTTCTCCAATCCATCCATGTGATGCTCCCTAAACAACTATAACCTTTGAAGAGAGGATGCTTCATAGTGGATTGTTATAGTTCTTTTCAACGTTATATACTCTTCAATGAATGATTCCTGACTTTTTCCATATATGATATATTTTAACTTAAGCTTAGAGCCTCCACTTGTGAGAATCCTCTCTGTTGTGTCAACCTTCTCCTTTAGAATAGAATTTATCTTCTTTATTTAGATATTCTTAATCCCTAGAGTTTAGTCATTTTACACATGAATTGTGAGGAATGGTTTTATTGCTTCTTGCACTTCCTTTAATAAGTTTCTTGATAGCTATTCTCAACCCATATCATTTTATTCAAACCTTATGATGGGTCATATTGTAACCTATAACGATTTATTGAGATTATTATAAAATAAATGGAGGAGGACCTTTTGGGGGTTCTAGATTTTTGGAAGAATTCTTGAGACTGAATTCTTGACTTCTCTTGGCTTTGGTCGGCCAAGGGATTGGTTAGTGGTAATTATCATTATGGCATATATTTCGTGAGTGAGAAGCTCTAGGGCTCTTGATCGAAGATCGATAATTTTGGATTGGAGGATTCCCCGCACTATTTTTCCTAGTTCCAATGAATAAGGGATTGGAAGCAGCTCATCCAGGGTCAATGTTCTTCACCAAAACCATTAACGTCCTTAAAATTTCAAATCCACAAGCTGATGGGGTCAAAATAAAATCAATGTAATCTCAATCCTACAAAAAAATGAGGTTTTTAGTCATCGCCTTCAAAATAATCAAAATAAGATGAAAATGAGCTCTAAATCCCTCAAAAATATAGATAGATGAGCAATGAAGGTAGTGGATCATTTTTCATGGTTATTTAATCTTTAAAAAATAGATAGGAAAAAATTTATATGGCTTCTCCTTGTGATTTATTCATTTTCATTGAAAAATAAGCTCAAACCCCACCCTTGGCGGAATGGGCTAAAAAATAAATAAGGGGAAATGAGAGAAAGATAATAAGAGGGAAGTGTTGTAGCCTACAATAAGTGTCCAATAGAATTATTCAATCCTTCAACCTGCAAATCAAACATTCAACCTTACTCCCATGAACATACTCTCTCTAAAACCCTCACTCAAGGGTGGTAGGCTTTTCCAAACACTTAGAAAATATATCCAAGCTCTCTCAACCCTAAAAAAGAAATTCACTCACCCCTCATGAGCTCTCTCTAACTCTTAAATTTTGAATGGGTTCAATGAGGGGGTAAGAATGGAGTTGAAACCAAAAGAGGGGGAGTTACAATGAATCCAAGAGATTGTTACACCACCAATAGGTACCTATGACACTCTATTACACTTCCAATATTTCCTATGACACTCTCTTACACCCTATAACGTTATTATTACACATTATGATTTATTCTCGTAAAAAATAGGGGTGAAAAATTCAAGGTGGGAGCCTTCCTTAGTCATTTGTCCTTTCATGACCCTTGGACTACCCCTTAGCTTTGGAAATTGCTCCCTCTAGCCAATAGTTCTATAGAAAAATTTAATTATCCATCCTCGGGATTTTTTCCATGAATAACTTAACCTAAGCACCTACACAAAATTCAACTCTCTCTCTCTCCTTGTGCCATGAAAAATTAACTTTCTCTCCTCCTTAGGAATCACACCATAGACAAAATTAACTCTCTACCCTCATTGGGAATTTCACCATGGACAAGTTTAACTCTCTCTCTCTCTGCATTCTCTTATTCAACGTTATACTCTCTCTCATAGTGCTAGAGTAAAATTTAACTCTCTCGCCTCATTGGGATGTGTTCTATCATTTCTGTCACCTTAGTCACTTAAACATTGATAACTTTTCCATATCTTAAAATAATTGCATGGAAACTTCACCAATGGATAACTTAGATAGAGGTAAATTTTATTATGTCCATGAGGACACCAAGACTTCAATTATTCCAAGGTTTAAATACCTCTCTTGATCCCACACCTAACTAAGTCACCATAATGTATGCAATGGTATGAGGTGAACAAAGTCATAAAAAAGTTAGAAAATCAAAAGAAAAATAATTATAAAATATGGGATGGACCAATAATATTCACCAAAAACCTCATAGTAACCATAGCTAGAGAAGATTAAAGGTGAGATCCATCTTGGGAGACAATTTCATAAAAACCCTAAGAGGTCCATACTTTTCTGGGAGAACATTCTTTGGAATTGAAACCAATTAGGAGGAATCCAAAATAGGTCAACCATAGAGATGAGAAGTGAATACATATCCCAATAACCATTAGGTCCAAAGGATGTCAAAATAACAACATAGAACCATGATTAAGCTTGGCCATCCAGACTATCATCAAGTACCTTGGAAGGAAATGGAATTGATAGAAAAACAAATGAAGATAAAATTCTTAAAGACAAAGTCCACCAAAATCAAAATCCCACAAAAATACAAAATTTCACTAAAGGACAACATTTTGGAAGACCAAAAGTTTGAGAAATTTATTTATTTAATTTTATGTAATTTAAATAAGCTCAAGTATCACTTGGAATGTGGAAGGAAAATGGCCCTAGTTCAACTTGACCATTGTAAAAAGTCAACAAAAGACGGTGCCATCGCTACAGAGACGATCAGGCGTGGATACAGCAACGTCCAAGAGTTTATGCATGGATACAACGACCTCTAAGAGTCCAGGCGTGGATACAGTGACGCCTCATTCCTATTACATCGGATTTTACACCAAAAAGTAAGAAATGTGGAAAACCTTCATGGAAAAATCCACGCTTTTGTACTAGTGTATAGCCGTGATTTCTTGATTTATGTGGCCACGTCCATGGAGATGGTTGGTATGGTTTTGGTTCAGGAGGATGAGGAGCTCCATGATCATGTCATATATTATTTGAGCCAAAACCTTATAGATGCGGAAATTTTCTATTCCCATGTGGAGAAGCTAGCCTTGGCTACCGTTCATGCAGTTCAGCATTTGAGACATTACATTCTCCTTCGCCAAAGCTTGGTCATAGCTCATATCAATCCATTTCAGTTCGTCCTCACTAGAAGGATGATTGGGGGAAAATACAATAAATGGATTGTCATTTTGCAAGAGTTTGATCTCGAAATCATTTTGGCGAAATCAAAGAATTCATTAATCTTTGCGGAGCTTATATCTAATTTTCCAAGTATGGAGGAGGAGGAATTTTATGAGGATACGTTTGTCGACGAGCATATTTTCCTTATCTTAACTTTGGACCCTTGGTACATATTTGCAAACATTGAAGGTCCCTACTCACCTTTCACGGGATGAGCGACAGTGATTATGTCATGTAGCTAAGAACTACCTTATAGTGGATAACACTTTGTACCGCCGTGGGGTAGATTCCATTTTGCGACGTTGTTTAACCCACATTAGAGGAAATTTGAGGTCTAAAATGGGCCTCCTAAGGAAAATAATAAAATAATAGTTAAAATAATAAAACAATTGTTAAAATAATAAAATAATATTTATTAATTTTGGAGGAAGAATGAAAAAAACTACTTTTTTGTTCGTATTTTTGACATATGACAAATATGTCAATTCAACCATTATGGTTGACTCATTTTAGTGAAATTCTATTGGTTCTTAAATTCCAACTCACAAAATTTATTGTTGGTGCATTTTCTTATAAGGCCTGTTTTAGACCCCAAATTTCCTCTAACGTGAGGAGGCTGAGGTTGTGCTGAATGATTTCCATGGAAGGGCATGTGGTGGTCATTTATCTGGGATTTCTACAGCCCAAAAAATATTGAGAGCGGGATATTTTTGGTCATCCATCTCCAAAGATTGCATTAATGTGGTCAAGAAGTGCTACCCTTGCTAGGTGTTTGCACACAACATGCGCTCGCATCCAGCCCCGTTACATCCTATTGTCACTGCCGGTCCCTTCACCAAGTGGGGGCTTGATTTTATGGATTGCAACCCAGCTTTGCATGGGGGGCATCATCACATTATTGTGGCTGTTGATTACTTCACAAAATGGGCAGAGGCTATGCCCATAGTTAAATACGATGGTGAGACAACCGCACATTTCATTTTCAACCAGATTATCACAGGATTTGGCATTCAGAAAGAGCTTGTCACTAACCATGGTAGGAACTTTCAGAATAAAATGATGGAAGAGTTGGATTCAAAGTTAGGGTATAAGCAAGAGCATTCATATTCTTATTACCCTCAGGTGAATGGACAAGTTAAAGTAGTGAACAAATCACTTAAGTCTATTCTCCAATGAACCATCACACAAAGCAAGATTAATTGGCATATTATGTTGTATCCTTCTTTGTGGGCCTATAGAACCACGGTTAAGAATGCCACTGGTTTTTCTCCATATCAGCTTGTAGATCGGGTGGAGTTAGTTTTTTTCGGTTGAATTTGAAATCCCTTCTCTTAATCTATCTATAGATATTTTACCTAACACTTTTGCATTGGAAGAGTGTTTGGTCCACTTAGAGAAGCTTGATGAGCAGCACTGAGATGCCTTAGTGGCTCTAGAGGTTAACAAGCATCGCTTCAAGGTCCAATATGATAAGTCTGTCTGTCCAAGGAGGTTTAATGAAGGTGACTTGGTCCTTTTGTGGGATCAAGCTAAGGAAACCTTGGGGGAAGGGAAATTTAATCCCATGTGGCATGGTCCTTACGTGGCTAAATGAGTCTTAGAGAAAGACACTTATGAGCTGGTTGATTATGAAGGGACAGCCTTAGCGGAGCCTAGAAATGGGCTCTATCTCAAAAAATACTATGCATGATCTTTAGCCGGGGTTGATTGTTGTATATTATTGTACAGTTTAGCATTGCATATTTAGGTTTTCTTAGGATGATTGGGTTTGTTGATTAGCTTTCGTTTCTTATAACAGATGTTGATGGAGTCTTTCATTTACATAGGATTCATTGATGATTCTAACCGCCACACTCAAAACTCAGCTTCAGCTGCTTGGGTGATTTATACTCCTACGGGTCAAGTATTGTCTTCAGGAGGTGTATGTTTACGGCCCTCTTCAAACAATGTTGCTGAATATAGTGTCATCATTGAGTTATTGAGTGATGCCATATCACATGGTGTTCTTTCTCTTGAGGTATGTCTTGATTCTTAGTTAGTGGTTTCATAGCTTAATGGCTTGTATGGCATTAGAGATACGACATTATTACGAATATTATTATGTGTTAGATTGCTAGAATGGTAATTTGAGAATATAACATATATTCATGTTCCAAGAATTTTTAATCAAGTTTTTGACTCATATGTTAACTATGTGTTAGATTCGCATTTGTTTCATAGACCATAAGCATATCACAAACATATAGTTTACACACATGTAAATATAAATAAAATCGATCATCATAATTTTTTTTCATTAATATCCAAAAAGTGACGTCATAACACATAAATGTCATATACAAAATTGGGGATTCCGAGCCACCAACATATAATACATGGTCATACAAAAATGAATACACTTGGGTATCTATGCCTGAGGTGGAGGGGGGTTTTGATCATGATATCACACTACGGCTCTAGCTAACCATCAAAAGAGTCAAACCCATGCTCGTGGTACACCAACCACCTGGCAATGCATGGACTCAGAAAATTCCTCAACTTGCACCATGGGTACCCTGTGTGTCAAGTGAACAAAGTTCATTGATGCTTTGGAGCATCCGCTCCGCATCTGCATCCATGATATCATCTCCTCTTCCCCTCTTTCGATGACAAGGGAAGACTTTTGGCTATCATGGTCCTACATCTACATATACATGATAGATTGTCACTATGTGTTGTCACACCAAAAAATATGTCTTTTGAGTCAATATATTAAAAAACACAAAAAAAATTAAATAATTCAAAACTTAAAAAGTGGGTTTGGGATTCTTTACCTATATCACCATAAGCTGCTCCTGGTAGTAGTGGCATATCCAGATCTCTACAAAAGTCTATCCCTACATAGGGTTAGTTGTCTATGGTGATAATCTATCTCTGCCACCATGGAAAGAAGTTTGTTGGGTAGGGGTTAGCCACCCTACCTCTGCCGAGTCTACGCATGACATTCACCCAGCATCACTGGGCTGGATCCCGAACTCCATGTGGAGCAATGTCCACCCTAGGGATTAGCCCTGGAACCTACTCAAAGAAAAATGTGCTCAGTATACTATCGAAACCAAAGTTCCTCACCCTTCCAATATTGCAGTCACTGAGCTGTTGTTTCATGTCACTCAACAACGTCATACTCTAGTCATACACTGTAGGTCACATACACTCTACCGCATAGAACATCATTGGCTGTGAGGCCTGGTGGAGTGAAGCCAACCCTGAAATCCTACCTAGTGCCAAAATTATGGCCTTCAACCCCAGAATCTAGATAGATATTGTCAGGATTTGACTCCCAACATTTTCCATCTCCAGAAAGCAGTACACAGCTATGTACTCATCTATGGTCAGTTCATCTCCTGGCCCACGAGATCGGAGGTTCACCATCTCTCCTAGTCGAGACAAACCAGTGATAAAATATATGTCCTCAACCTCAATGCTGAGTGACATCCCATCTATTTGAAATGTGTTATATTCTGGATCCCAATAGTCCACCAGTAGCTAGAGTAGTCTTGGTTTGGCCCTTAGGCTGCCAAGACATCAAAACTTGTATAAACCACATGCCCATAATTCTTGTTGGGCCATGAGATCACCATGCACAGATTCTTCCACATCACCATGCTGTCTTTCCCTCCCCTCTAGCACCATCCTACACAAAAAACCAAAGTTTTGATCAATTTTTGCCTTTGAAAACCTTCTTTGCAACCCTGTATGCAACTGTTCTCAAAACAACCGCGTATGTATGTGAATTTCGATGCATTTTCTGCGTATGGTGAGCCTTATATGTAGAAAAGGGCCTGATTTCCATGTGGGCTGAAGCACACAAGTATGGATGGCTCAAAAACTGAAATAGACCATGAAAATTGAAAAACTTTTCATGAAAATGAAAGAGAAGAGCATGAGAATCTAACTGGATCAAACAGGGAGATATTCCGCTGGACGATGCTCTCGGAATTCGCTTCTGAAGTTCTGAGCTCAAATGCACTATGTTGGGTAAAATTTTCAAATGATATGAAAATTTTTGAATTTTTTACCCACTTTCTATAGTTTTTGACCATTTTGGACTGTTTGAACTAATTTGATGATGTGGGAGTCTGTTTTGAGTGCGGTTTGACTGTAGCTTTGATCCGTTCATGCCTACTATAGGTATTATGTCTAAACTGGCATATAGGTTAGGTTTCACATCCATCTGCACTTTGCATAACCTTATGAATGTTTCATTTTAACCTTAGGTACGAACCCATTACATCTTGTCACAGAACCTTCTTGCTGCTTTTAGAAGTGACATGTTGTGAATGGTAGAGCATTACCATACATGGGTACCCTATTTAGATCCTGTGTTGCATTTGGTGCCCATGCAAACATTTCTCCTTTACTGTGTGGTAGTCCTTTGTATAATATTGCCATGAATTTGAATAAGAGCTTCATACTCCTCTTGACCTTTATGTTGGCCTTTTCCCCGGGACTCCCTTGTATATGTCAAGTTGTAACTACATTATCATGTGTTTTGCTTGCCTTATTGAGCTTTATGTTGGCTTTCCTGAATTTGATTATCAACCATATAGCCCAAGCTTGTCTCATGTTTAGCCAAGTAGAGCCTTTTTATATATATTTTGCAGCTTGATTCCCCATTTTTTACCAGGAGGGGACTTTCCCCTGAGTGTCGTTATCCTACACATGTCTCCTTGCATTGAGCATAGGTATGTTCCGTTGCTTAGAACTAGTTTGTTTTCCACTTGAAACTCATCTCCTCCTAGATTTGTAACTATAAAGCACTTTTATTCTTTTTCAAGCTTTTCAAAATATTTGAAAATGTCCAAAAAAATGAAAAAACCAAAAATCCGAACAGGAAAAGATATTATCTTTGGCAGCAGTCGAGTCATGTCGCCTTTGAACAAAGCAATGCATATCACATCCGTTGGTTGGGTTAGTAGTTTGAATTTAGGAGCTATACTCGTATCTCTGAGTTTATCTCCACCAAATTATTAAGCTTCCAGTACCTATGGAGCCTCTGTTCATGCCTCCTGTGTCACAGATATTTCCCAGTTTTGTATATCGAGTCTATGCTACCTACATTTAGTCACCATTCAAAGGAAGTTGAAGCCCAAGTCAGCCATTCCTCAATTGTCTTGACTTTGCATGTCGGCCATTCCTGGACCTATTGCTGGTTTGTGCACATATTGTTCGATTCCTTCCACATTATATAGCGTTGTTGAGTACCTCATGTTGGTTGATGGGGGATGCCTTAATTCCCTCCTTCCAGCGGATTCCATCCCATCGAATTTAGATCATTTATTTAGGGATAGGATTCTAGAGTCATTTGAGTTCCTTGAGACTTACAGTCATCAGTGGTAGGTTTTCTCACCATCAATAGTTTTTGGAATACATCAATGTCACCTGATCGATAGATTCTTCCAAGTGTTTGACCTCAACACATTTATTCACACTTGTTAGATTTTACTCTAGTACCTTGATTCCCATTTTCATTATCGATGGGTGATCTCGCGTCTGTTAATAGTATACATCAATGACCAGTAATTAGATGATGGACTACTATGCTCAACCTCGACACCTCTATTCACATAGTAGGACATGTACTCATAGCAGTTTTTGTAGAAGACTTTTCGGATTGGTGGCATTTCATATATTCTACCTCCTTGATCATGCCAGTGTTCATGAGATTTCAGATCTTGTGACTTGATTCCAATGTATGTCAGATATCTTCATCTTTCATGGAGATCTTGGTCCTTTGTATATCTTCATCATGGAGATTCTGATCTATTATATATTGTACTTGGTGATGACCACACATGTCACATTTTGTATCATTAGAGGAAATTTGGGGTCTAAAATGGGCCTTATAAGAAAACATGCCAACAATACATTTTGTGAGTTGGAATTCAAGAACCAATAGAATTTCAATAAAATGAGTCAACCATAATGGTTGAATTGACATATTTGTCGAAAAAAGAAAACTATTTATTTTGTTTGTATTTTCGACATATCTCCCTGTGTTTTTACTCAAATTTCAAGAAGGAGAGCTCGTTGGATGCGGAATTAAATTCCGCATCCAACGAGCTCTCCCACTGAGAATTTGAGTAAAAACATAGGGAGATATGTCAAAAATACGAACAAAAAAAGTAGTTTTTTTTCATTCTTCCTCCAAAATTAATAACTATTATTTTATTATTTTAACTATTATTTTATTATTTTCCTGAGGAGGCCCATTTTATACCCCAAATTTCCTCTAATGATCATGCCTATCCATGGCCATTGTACTCTTATGTATCCGAGACTGCTATATGTATTTGCAGTCATGCGCGGAGTTTGATTATTGTATTATACTGTTGGATGGCTGGTTCTTCATCACTCCACTTCTGGGATGGATTTATAATGTATTTAGGCCATCATGTTACCCCTATAACCTCACACATTAGGGGGCATCTGTTACAGTTGATTTTACCACAAATGGTTGATCACACTTTTATGGCCTTCCCTATCCCTTTGTAGACTCTTTGGACCCCATGGACTATTTTTGTACCTTTGATGTTTCCAAGATCATCCTTAAAAACACTCATTATTTGTTCTATGTGACTTTTAATCCCTTTCTCGCGTATATACACAGATATCACCCTAAAACCTGCGTACATCAGGATGTGTGCAAAAGGCCAAATATTTTTGGAGTTTTCCTTGATTTGGATCCAAGTCACTTGTCTATTGGCCTTCCATATGCCTCGATATCACTCAGATTTGACCTTCCATTGCCCCATTGAAGCACTATATAAGGAAACCTTTGGATACATTGAAGAAGGAGGAATTGAAGAGCAAGAAAACTATAGTCCATTGTTGCCATAGCTTGCTTATACTTGAGTCTGCATTCCTTTGTCCCTTGGAGCACTTTGTGTTCTTGCCAAGCTTTCCTTTTCTTGTGAGATTTCTATCAAGAGATGGAGGATTGAGGTGGTGGAGGACCAGGTGGAGGACTCAATTTCTCTGATTCGCAGACATGCCGACAGAGGTTGTCACTTATGTAATCTCTGATTTACTGAATAGAAATATCTTTTCCTGTCCAATGATGTGCATTTAAATGAATATTGAATCCATGGATGTGTTTAATTGCTTATGCACCATTGATTATATATGCTATAGTAGGCCTAACACTATATCATATAGCACGCTTTCCTTGTTTACTGTTATTGACAGTAAATTGCTAAAGCAAGCGGGATTGGAAAAATCTCAATGGAGATCTACTACAACCATCCAAAATAAGGTATGTTTCAAGGATCCTTTAGTGTTAGATGTTGTATTTCTCTTTCATTTGGGGAAGGGATTGATTTCTATGATTTCTCTGTATGTTGTGGTACACCCAAAGCCATAGGAAGTTTTATCCATAACAACAAGTTTTATTCCATTGGGTAATCTGTCACTTCTAACTCAACAACCATTTCTTTCCCTGCCAACTTTATTTCACAAGATGGTAGGATACCCTGAGGATGGAAAGACCTTCCATTGAAAGTAATAAGTAGAGTGTTCGATGGAACTAGCTTAGGGGAAGCTAAGGATTTCCAATAAGACATCGACATTACGCATGTGGAAGCACCTTCATCAACCATTGTACATCCAATGGTTGTACCTCCATGGAAAACATCAATTGACAAGGACACATGGTATGACAGGCCTATCTTAACATCTGAAAGATTAAACTTTGACAACAAGATGGACGAATCCATGCTACCTATGGCTATTAAGAGGGAATCCTGCTGAGCAGGAAAACTCTGTAAACCTCCAATATTGACATTACACAAGGATTTTGAGCTAAGTCTTCAACTATGGAGTTGTTGGAAGAATCTCTAGTGTTAGGGTTATGAAATGATTTCTTGAAGACACCTTTCGGTATCTTGGGCATTGGATCAGCTTTTTTTTCAATAACGAGAGCATTTGAAGTTTCACCAGTAGGCTTACCCTTCTCTGGAGGCTTTGATTCATAATTATTATTTCTTGTTTGGAGTAAATTTCTAGATCGTACCATGTTGATATAGTTTTGATCAAGAGGCACACTAGTAGTGCCCCTGGCTACATTCAAAATATAAGCTACATTATGTCCTTGGGGAAAGGGATCCTTCATAAAAACTGGTTGTTTATTCTTGAGCAACTTCTGATCTTGTTCCACAAGAGGGAATTGATGAGTTAGGTGGTCTCCCTAGCACAACTTACAAGGAAACTTAGCCTTTTTCTTATCTTTTTTACCCCCATCAGCATTGTTTGTGGGATTCTTCTTGTTTTGATCACCCTCATCCTTCTTCCCTTTCTTCTTTTTTGCACCGGGTTGTTGATTGTCCTACTGAGAATACTATGCAAAACCAGTTTCACTTTGAGGTGAGCGGGTGTGTTGACAGGCCGGAAATTGGCACATTTGTCAACCGAGACGCAACCTGATCCGAAAGTTTTCAAAGATGCTCTCAATCGTTAGGTAGCTGCCCCTGACGGGTTTAAGGCCCCGTTGCCTTCCCTAAACTACTCCCAGCTATAGGAAAAAGACTTAAAAAGAAAAACTAAAGCCATTGTTTGTTAACTAAATCTATATTATACCTATGAATATACACAATAAACTATTAAAGAAATTTAATGAGTTAGTTTAATATATTGCACAACTACCAGCTGGAATTAACCTAATAAAACAATTGATCTATGAATACAAGAATAAATAATTAAAGAAATATTAATAGCTTCAATGAATTTACATAAGTTACAGTATAAACACATGTACATTAATAACAGGATTAAAATAATAACTTATCAAAATATTAATGTTAGATCTGATCCAATATGGGTTTTTCTGTCAAATAAATGAAGAGAACTACGATTATCCTAACCTGATTGTCCTATCTTGATCAGGAGCAAAAAACATTAACCTGGAATTTAATTTGCAAATAATGCTATTGTGCTAAAAATCCTGAATGTATTCAGAAGAAATTCAGAAATTTAAACAAGATAACATGGTGAACAAGTATATCACACACATCATGGTGAAAACATCAAATCTACTATGTGACATATATTAGCAAATTAAAAACAACATAAGTCGACAGTTAACATGATGCATTTGGAATAATTCATTAAAGAAATGATGACAAAACATAGAGAACGTAGAAAGAAGTGACAAGATCAAACAATATCATAAATACATTTCCATAGCATAAATACTGTAAATATATATATAGATATCACCAGTCAAAAGTGTTGTAACTGCCAACAAAAAATTGTCTTAGGTCACAGGAAATGATTACAGTGATCTTGCCTCGCCCTTTTCCCAACTACTAACCCCCCTTTCAGTAAAACCATATGTCCTTTAAATACATTCAATATCACATGGAGACAATTCTAAAAAGTAGGAAACTACATAATCATAATCTTAACCAAATTCGTCTAAAATAGAAAAATGACAAATAACATTGTCATTTTTCATATACATCACGATCTTTGCAAAAGGTTCAACCTATGACGCTAAATCACAAAATGATAAACACACTAGTCATGTAGTGACACCTGGGAAATGGCAAAGCCAACCGATTTGTTCACAATTCCCCAGGGATCATCCTCAAAATGAGCGATCCAAGAAAAACGCATCAACCATATAACCTGCAGCACTGCACATTAACGAAAAATAATCAACACCTACGCAAGAGAAAAATAAAATAAACTACATAATCCATCAATCAAATCCAACCAATACCTGTAACAAAATAACTTGATTATCACTTGATTATAAACTTCAAACCTGAAAACTTTTTAAACATATATACAATAGTGAGTATGCCCGAAATATTACAATTTAACAGGAGCATTAAACACCTGTATATTCACACCATTCGTCGGATTCTTTGAATGAACTTTGAATTGCATCAACGTAAGCTGAGCATTAAGCTCATGCACTTTTTCCTCATTTTATGATTCTCGTTTTGCAATTTCAGTACTCTCCGAATCAACCTGTTTTTATGCTTCTTCAGACGCAGCAAACACTTATCATCAGAATCAGATTTCTCTTTCATCTTAGTATTCTCGGCTTTCACAGCATCACGATGTGCTACCATTCCTGTTATTTCTTCCTCCATCCTATGTATTTTATCCAACAAACATTTTACAAATAACGGATGAACCATTTCACCAATTCGATAGAAACCCGGTAAATTCGCTTCTACAGACTTGTCCTTAACTGGAGGATCGACCACAGGGTCAACCTAAAGATTCTTATTAGACACATGGGGACTGCTATCTGTATGGTTTATGACAGGCTCATGGTCAATATCAAGGCCATCATTAGGTGGGAGAAGATTCTCTTCTTTGTCATCTAGCACAACTGTTTCAATGTCTTTGTTATTGCTCACAGAATACTTAACAGCATTAACCTTGTCTAACATACTCCTCGTGAACCTACCATTAACCCTATCATTCGGCCTTTTTCCCTTCTGTTCGCAGGTATTGTCATTATGCTTCGATGTCACAGGGGATAAGTTTAAAGACTTCCTCATATGCTTGGAAGGCATAGGAGTACCAGGACTATGCACAGGAGTGGGAACAAGATTATCGTGAACGCTGGGGCTTACACAACTTCCAGGGTTTGACACAGGCTTATGCACAGGTGAAGCCGGAGCTCGACAAGGCTCTTGATGCCTAACAAATTCTTCAGGGCAATCGAACTGACAATGGCAGAATGCCAAGAAACCATGCGTTTCGATAAAATCATCCCATGACCGATTTTTCTTAACCAACTCTCTTTCTACTAATATCCCAACTAGGCCATGATGAAACAGACTACGACCGATGTTCTTCGGCCCCTTTTTAATGGCCAAAGACATCTTGGTCAAACTATGAACCAAATAATAAGGCAAATTAACAGGAAAACCAAGGAAAATAGCCAGTAATCAAAGGTGATAGACATAAGCAGAGGATAAACGACCCTCACAGGTCACGTACTAGTGGATAATGTCTAGAATTGGTCACCATTATTTCTTGAAAAATTTCCGCGATACACCAGTTCTAAAGGACACCTCCTGGAAAGGATTCTTCAGCATCTGTCTCCATTCCGTGACCTCCATCTGCTTGTACTTGAACTAACGTTCACCTGTCAACGACAAACCCATAGCCAGAGCAACCAAACGCTCATCCACTCTGAAATGGAGGTCATCAATCTTAACCCTAGCATCGGAAAACAACAAAGCAAATAGCTTGGTCACCTCAGGGTTTGAGTCCATAAACTTGTGAATGAACGACAACCAGCCAACTGCTTCAACCTTGGCTAAGAGCTCAGGGTTTCCATCAAAGAGTTTCATGTCACTGGGCTCAACCCTAACCACCGGAGCCATAGCTGCTAGCGCAAATGCATGAAGTCACACACAGAGGAGATGCCACAGTTTGCAATAAGATAGAATGCTAGAGAGCGAGCATTCGGGGTGAAGACCAAACAGAAAATACAAGCAATGAAACCCAACTCTGTGATAAACGAGGTGCGACATGAGCAAACCAAAACATCGACCCTGAAAACTCGGCATGGGAAGGGAGAATGATCACACAGAGCGGCAATCAAGTAATAGTAAGTGGCGGCGAAGACTCCAGATTAAACTCATTTTGACATTATTTATCTGGCCCGATCGTCATAACACCACTCATCGCATCAGACACAGGTGTTCAACGAGCATGGAGCCACGATGCTAAGCACGTACTGGCAATTGAATATCATTTACAAAGTCATGTACGAGTGTAATGATACCGTATCAATCCGTAATCAAATGGAGCAAATGGCGACGTGAGTCAAAAAAACCATAGGGGATGTACCTTAAGCATTAAATGTCGACCTTACCCCATGATGGTTTAACTCTTCGAAGGTGGCGAGCATACGACACGACATCAAACCAACCCCAAATTCACATGCAAAACTATAAATTAAGATATGAAGTATATTGTAAAGGTCGATATCAAATAAGGTTGGACTGTACATAATTCGAAGATCAAACAACCAGCCTTGGAGATAAATTTTGCATGAACTTTGATAAGGTACCAAACAATAGCATAATCGACTTTCCAATTTCACAACCTTATTAAATTCGCACATAAAATGCAAATAAAAATATCAAGTAATAAGTGTTCTAATAAGGCTTATAGTCAGGTTATAGTAAAAGGTATGGAAATCAAAATACTCACACCCTAATCTGAAAGGTAAGCCAATTCAAAATAATGATTTCAATGTAGTGATTTATGTCAAGTAACCATACTTCACCAAGCTTGTAAAAAAAACATGGAATTTCATTGTTTCAGTAGCTTCCAATTCTTTAGATTTGAAATAAGAAATTCAAACATTTCATCAAAACAAAATAAAATTTTGTTTGATGAAATTTGTTTTTTTAAAGGATGTTGGGTAGGAGCACAACAGATGGCGACTGACTGGGCGGAACAGTTATCTCTGAGTTCTCAACCTGAAATCATGCAATCGAAGAATTAGATCCATCATATATGCCATTATACAGAAATCAATATTTAAACATTTTAAACAGATTCAGGAATTTCATATTTCTAAAGATCACCAGAAATTTACACCTTAAATTATTTATTTGATAAAGATCAAGTCTCTCACAAAACCAAGTCCAAACGAAGTAAAACAGTAAGTGGCTTGATTTTAAAACATGAAATCTCAATACCACAAGCATGGTGCTGCTACCAGCAGGCGTCCATAGCCTCGACAGGGTTGCTTCAAAGCCCGAAGAATGCCAGTATCCCATCTGCCAGTTATAGATATACAATCTTAACTAGGTTAAACTGTTATCATCATCATTGATTTTTTTTATTTTTTTTTATCATTATACCTCTGAAGGCCATGGTTCTGGCTTGGTAACCAGATAGTAACCATGTCAGTCACCAATCTGCATTACAGTAAATAAACTGGCTCATGATGAGACCTTTTATCCCTGGGTGGTTTTGTCCAAGGGCCATTGTCCAGGCTTGGTGACTGGAAACGACAATGTTACTGAATGCAAACCTATGATCCTGAATAGACTGACTTGTTATGAGACCCTCTGTCCTTCAGATTATTTTAGAGAAATATTCGAATCCAACCATGGCCAGATTGTAGTTATGTTTAATCTCCAATGAGATTATCTTAGCAGATAGGGAGGCAAATCTAATTCTCTTCACAAGAGGGAGTGGCGTAAAAGACTTAAATAGATAACCTTGACAAATACTGCCTTAATCCTATTGGAAAAATCTTTGCAGAAACTCATCTTATTAATTTATATTTACATGTTTTAAAAATTTCTGGTAAAGTCTAGAAAGATGAAAAACCATTCACTGTTCAATACGTTAAATAGCATAGCAACATTCAGGATAGTAGACCATGATGCATGATTTGCAAGTCAATTACAGGATTTGATGAAAAGTCATCAGTTTGAAGTTTAACTAATTGATCATTCTCAGACATTACGCAAATAAAACAACAAATAGATATGAGAAGAAATTAAAAACAAACAAATAAAAAATAAACACTCCAAAATAAAATTCCACAAACCGAGAAAACCACACAAGGTATATACAGGATAATCCCTTAATAGGGATCAACAAAAATGTTTTTTTATCAGATGACCATTTACTGGAAGGATCTCGATGTCTCCCTCCAGTGTCTGCAACCTAAATGTGCTAGGACCAAGTTTTTCTACAATGATAAACGGTCCCAGCCACATGCATTGGAACTTAGTATGTTTTCCTCTGTCTTCGTGCTCTTTGTCCCATTTCAGCACTAGGTCACCTACTTCCAAATTCCTACTAGATGATTTTTGGTGATCGAACCAGCGTTTCACCATCTTCTGATGTTGGTCGAACTTCTTTCTGGCTAACTCTCTTTCCTCTTCCAGCTTAAGCAAGGTATTAATTCTATGTTCCATAGCAGAACATGATGTTTCTTGCACTAACTGGGAAAGCTGTAAAGAGGGTAAAAATAGATGTGGAGGCAGGATAGCTTCTTTACCATATACCAAGAAAAAGGGAGAGTTACCTATGGCAGCCTTGGGAGTCACCCTGTCAACCCACAAGGCATTTGGTAAAGTGTTGTGCCAATTTCTATGATGATTAACCACTGTGCGTTTCAGAATTTTGATTAAATTTTTATTGGAAGATTCAGCTAATCCATTACCCCGAGGATAATAATTAGCTGAATATTTTAACTTTATGCCTTTTTCCAATGCATATTCTGTTAATTTTACAGAAGAGAAATAGGTTGCATTGTCAAAAATTAAAGATTCTGGAACACCAAACCTGGTGACAATAAAGGAGTCAAGGAAAGATATCACCTGTTCTGAGTTAACCACTCGCAAAGGGATGGCTTCAACCCATCTAGTGAAATAATCGGTGGCTGTCAGAATGTATTTGTGCTGCTGAGAGGAAGCTGGTGTAATTGGACCAACAATGTCCAAGCCCCATTGTTGAAATGGGACTTCAATAATAACAGGCTGAAGAGGTAATGCTACTTTCTTAAGTCTACTGCCTGCTCTCTGACAATCCTAAAATTTCCTAGCAAAGGCATATGCGTCCTTAAACAAAGTGGGCCAGTAATATCCAGCTTTGAGTACTTTATGTGTGGTGGTTTCTCTGCCAAAATGTCCCCCGGCTGGCCCTGCATGTAATTGAGGCAGCACACTATCAGCTTCATTCCTTTCTAAGAAACGAAGGAGAACTCCTTCAAAATTATTTTTGAATAGAATATTATCAATCAGCTGATAAGGTGCAAATATTAATCTCAAAGCCCTTTTGCTACGGGAATCTAAATGTTCAGGAGCATTTCCATGCATCAGAAAAAAATTAATGTCATGATACCAGGAATAAGAGGGGGATGAGATTGGCAAAACCTCCCTTTCGAACAGAAAATGTTCATCGATGAAGTGCATATTAGATTCAAAGACATCTGAAGATCTGGCTACCAACTTGCAAAGTCCCTGTCCTCTGACAATCTTTAAAGGCTTTATTTCCAAGACATACTCCTGAAGTGCTGTAACCCAATGGGCTCGCTTTTCACCCAGGTGCTTTTGCACCAAAAGATTTCTGACTGCAGAATATGGCACAATAACCTTGGTGTGTGACTTCAGCAGATAAGGCCTAAAATGTTTCATTGACTTAAAAATAGCAAATGCTTGTGTCTACTTCTGGATAATTGAGTTCTGCACTGTTCAAACCGGAGCTCGTAAAAGCAATGGGAGCTTCATTGTTTTCCCGATTTTTCTGTGTTAAAATAGCAGCATATGAAGAGTCAGAAGCAAACGTATACAAAATAAATGGTCTAGAGAAATCCGGGCTTATTAGGGTAGGAGCTTCAGTAATAGCTTTTAGTATATCATGAAAACATTGCTTTTCTTCAGCAGACCATTTGAAATTAGCATCTTTCTTAATCATTTTCTAGAGTGGTCTGACAATTTCAGTGAAACCAGGAATAAACCTGGAAACAAAATTTATCTTCCCTAGAAAAGATTGCATAGTTTTCTTTGAATGAGGCATATAAATCTATGCTATAGCCTGTGTACGTTCAGGGTCAATATTGATACCTTGTTTTGAAACTACAAAACCCAATAACTTACCTTTAGTGACTGCAAAGATGGATTTCTTGGGATTCAGGGAGATTCCATACTTCTTGCAACGTTCAAAAACCCTCCTAAGATGTGTTGGGTGATCAGCTCTATTTTTTGAAAAGACAATTATATCATCAAGGTAAATGACGACAAATTGGCCGATTAAGCCCCTGAACGCAATATCCATTGCCCTTTGAAACGTAGCTCCGGCATTAATTAAGCCAAATGGCATTTTCCTGTATGCATAAGTTCCCCAAGGGGTTCTGAAGGTTGTTTTCAGCTGATCTATTTTGGATACTAGTACTTGATTGTATCCTGAAAATCCATCTAAAAGTGAGAACATTTCAGATCCAGAGACCTGTTGTAATATCTTTTCCATAGGCAGAACGGGATAATTGCCTTTTTCTGAAACCTTATTTAGATTTCGGAAATCAATGCACAACCTAATATCACCATTTTTATTTCTAATGGGGATGATATTTGCCACCCACTATGCATGCCGCACTGGAAAAATTATCCTAGCAGCGAGGAGTTTGTTAAGCTCTTTCTTAACAGCCGGTTCTAGGCTAGGGTGCATTTTTCTCAATTTCTACTAGAATGGTTTAGCCTGTTGTTTCGTGGGGATGACATGTTGCATTATGTTTGGATCAAATGTCTTGATATCGTCATATGTCCAAGAAAAAATGTCTTTAAACTCATTAAAGAGTCGTATGAAGGCTGTTTTTTCTTGGGGAGTACATGTACTGCCCAGATTTACACATTGAGGACTGTGTTCAGAGCCCAAATTTATGACTTTAGATTGCATAGTGGAACTGTTGGTTTTACAATTTATTACACCTTTAAATTTGTCCTTCAAATACTAAAATTTCTCAAGTTTAATAAAATATCTAGGAAGAGTACTGACCTGATCAAGAGACTCTTTAATTGAACAAGGTTTATGAATTACTGCAAAGTTGTATAGATCTTCATCATGAGTCATTTCATCGATGACTGCATCTTTGAAAGTGTTCTTCATGGTCAAAAATTTGATCAACTACTCATCATGGTCAAAAACCCTCCAATTGACAACATTATCAGGTATGGAAGGCCTGAAAAGCAGTTCAACAGAAAAAGAATAAGCAAGCATCCCTTCAGATGGAATTAACCTTGAAGCAACATTTGCTAGGAGATCTGCTTCCTGATTCAAATAACGAGGAATATAATTTATATTAAAAGCTTCAAATGATAGTAATAAATTCCACACCTATGTCTGGTAATTTCTTATATGTCTAGCAATGCAATGTATAGTGTTACGTACCTGTCTAACGATAATTTCAGAATCTCCTAACACCACCAAAGCTTTTGCTCCTAGATCAATCGCATTTTTCAGCCCTTGAATAAGGGCTTCATATTCAACAATATTATTGGTGCATTCAAATTCCAACCTGCAAGCAACAAAGTACCTTTTTCCCTGAGGATCTATTAACAGGAAACCGGCCCCAGCTCCTTCCTTTGACTTAGACCCGTCAAAGTATAGAGACCAGAGGCCATCATTTAGGTCCAAATGTGCAGTGTTTGGAACTGGACTTTCATCCGAAATTTGTGTAAAATGGAAAACTTCAGATTGCTGTTCCGAATCTTGGACTGATGAAGTTTCAGCCTCAAGGTTTCCAAAGAAAGAATCAACCATGTAATTGCCCATTATAGTATCAGTAAATAGAACTGGTTCGTTTGAGTCATCCAGTTCGGTGACCGTGTGCTTCATATAACGTTCTCGATCAATTCTAATTTTGTTTGGAAGACCATTATGAGGTATCCATAAGTGTGACCAACCCGTCGCAAAATATCCCTTCAGTTTTTCAGACCAATCTCTGCTGAGGAATAAGCCATATGCCTCAGGGATATCTACAACAATTATATCAATGATGAAATGAACTTGAGGATTTGAGGCTAGTCTTATCAGTACTTCGTTCAACTTTCCTATTACCTTTACATTAGATTGGTCAAGTTGCACAATGCTTGTATCACATGGCACGGGGACTGCATTAAGTTTTTTGCATACCGAATATGGCATAACATTTTTAGAAGCCCCTGAGTCTATCATACAATTGTGTACTTTACGATTGCAAATTTCAAATGTAAGCAAAAAAGGAGGAGTTGAGGAATCTGATTTCTTACCTATGGACGAGGCATTGACTGAAGATTTTTTTGTGTTGTCTTTAGTATTAGCAGAATTGTTTTGAGTGGAGGAATTTTTGCCATTTTTACCTAAAGAAACCCCTTGCATCATCTTATCTCGAATCACAGGCAGTTTGAGGAGTTCATAGATAGAAATGATGGCTCTGATTTTCTTCAAATCCTCAACCAAGTCATATTCCAAATCAAGAGATTGTGTAGACTTAGTGTTGGAAGGTTGGTTTTTTGTTTTGATAGTTGAACTGTCATCTGTATACTTTGTAGAAGGTTCCCCTGAGGGTTGATCTTTCTTGATTCTAGTGTTATATTGATGATGATTGACATTCACAACAGCCACATCTTCATCATCAGTCAATTCCGTGGTATCCCAGAAGTGACTAATAACTTGAGGAGGTTTATCATCAGTGTTGTTATCAGTGCCTTGGGTATCTTCAAAATTCTGGCCTGAAGATTGGGTTTCACTTTCAGCTAATGTTTCTAGGCCCGAGACTAATAGTTTTAGGAAACTATTAATTTCATCAACATTATTAGCCTCAAATGGTGGAATCTGTTTAGCAGCTGTATTTTGAAATGGTCTTCTAAAAGGATGTCTAGGTGGTTCTTTATTTGGAGTACTTTCAGAAGTACCTTTCTTCAAATCTATGATTTCATTGGATAGTTTCTTTATGACTCTTTGAAGACTGTCCAACTCTAGTGCATCTTGACCCTTCTTCTCAGGATTTGTGGTTTTGGAAGGACTCTCAGCCTTTTTGCGAGAAGAAGATGCAGAATCAGTGTCTACCCTAGGGTTTGTCTTAATAGCAGACATGTATTTCTCGGCCTTAATGGCTTCATCAAAAGTTTCAGTGAGAGTAGGCTTGGCAGTTCTCCTGACAAACATGGCCATAGACACGGGTAGGGATGAAGTATAAAATTCAATAGTGACATCCTCAGCCAGCCTTGAGGTGGCAGGGATTCTATTTCTAAGAGTCAAGAACCACTGGTTAAAATCTTTAACCTTATCCTTGGCTTCCATACGGATCTTAGACAATTCTAACACCAACACAGCTGGAGTCTTATCGTCTCCAAACTTGTTCATGAAAGCCAACTCGAATTCGTTCCAGTTGGTAATAGAACCAACGGTAAGTGAAAAATACCAAGTTGAGGATTTTCCCTCAAATGTGTAAGGGAAAAGTCGACATACTACATCTTCGTGTTCAACATCCAGAAGCCGAAGTGCTAGCATGAATTTTTTCACATGATCTTCTGCAGGCTCTTTCAGCTTGGGGTTTAACTTAGGCAACAACTTCTAAGGATGCTTTGGAAAAGGATGTTGATCACCTGGAATAGCAACCACATCCTGAGCTAACCATGGCATATTGGCATTGGGGTTCAGGTTTACACCTGCCATGTTCCTTGGTGATGGAGGTGGTGAAGGTGGAGTTTGAGAAACTTGAGGAGGTGAGTGAGGCGGTGATGGTGGTCGACCAGACCCTCCTATAGTAGGTGGTCCTGAAGAAGATGGAGGTTGATTGGTGCCTATTAGATATTGTTGTAATTGAAATTTAGGGAGGACACCTAAAGGTTGATCTTGTTCTTCAGGTGCAGACTCAGTACGGTGAGTGCGCGGATGTCTAATCTATGGAAGAGGAATTTCGGTGGGTTGTATTCCAGTAAGATTTGAATAGGCTCTTGTTAAAATCCTACAGGATTCATTGATGGCCTATTCAAACTGATCAAGTTCTTTAGGTGGATGGGCACCGCTAGCATTGAACTGATGAATGAGATTTCGAACAGTATCGTTCAACGGAGTCTCATCTAATGACTGGAATGTTTGTGGTTGAGATGATGACTATATTTGAGGGGTAGAGGGCTGATTAATTTTGTGAACATGATTCTGTTCATCATCCATTTGCTTAAGCTGGCCCTCCTTCTAGTGCCATTGTTGACGGGCCGAAAATTGGCACGTTTGTCAACCGAGAGGCAACCCGATCCGAAAGTTTTCAAAGATGCTCTCAGTCATTAGGTAGCTTCCCTTGATGGGTTTAAGGCCCCATTGCCTTCCCTAAACTACTCCCAGCTACAGGAAAAAGACTTAAAAAGAAAAACTAAAGCCACTGTTTGTTAACTAAATCTATATTATACCTATGAATATACACAATAAACTATTAAAGAAATTTAATGAGTTAGTTTAATATATTGCACAACTACCAGCTGGAATTAACCTAATAAAACAATTGATCTATGAATACAAGAATAAATAATTAAATAAATATTAACAGCTTCAATGAATTTACATAAGTTACAGTATAAACACATGTACATTAATAACAGGATTAAAATAATAACTTATCAAAATATTAATGTCAGATCTGATCCAATATGGGTTTTTCTGTCAAATAAATGAAGAGAACTACGATTATCCTAACCTCATTGTCCTATCCTGATCAGGAGCAAAAAACATTAACCTAGAATTTAATTTGCAAATAATGCTACTATGCTAAAAATCCTGAATGTATTCAGAAGAAATTTAGAAATTTGAACAAGATAACACAGTGAACAAGTATATCACACACATCATGGTGAAAACATCAAATCTGCTATGTGACATATATTAGCAAATTAAAACCATCATAAGTCGACAGTTAACATGATGCATTTGGCATAATTCATTAAAGAAATGATGACAAAACATAGAGAACGCAGAAATAAGTGACAAGATCAAACGATATCATAAATACATTTCCATAGCATAAATACTGTAAATATATATATATATATATATATATATATATATATATATATATCACCAGTCAAAAGTGCTATAACTGCCAACAAAAAATTGTCTTAGGTCACAGGAAATGATTACAGTGATCTTGCCTCGCCCTTTTCCCAACTACCGACCCCCCTTTCAGTAAAACCATATGTCCTATAAATACATTCAATCTCACATGGAGATAGTTCTAAAAAGTAGGAAACTACATAATCATAATCTTAACCAAATTCGTCTAAAATAGAAAAATGACAAATAACATTGTCATTTTTCATATATGTCATGATCTTTGCAAAAGGTTCAACTAGTATGACTCTAAATCACAAAATGATAAAGACACTAGTCATGTACTGACACCTGGGAAATGACAAAGCCAACCGATTTGTTCATGATTACCCAGGGATCATCCTCAAAATGAGCGATCCAAGAAAAATGCATCAACCATATAACCTGGAGCACTGCACATTAACGAAAAATAATCAACACCTACGCAAGAGAAAAATAAAATAAACTACATAATCCATCAATCAAATCCAACCAATACCTGTAACAAAATAACTTGATTATCACTTGATTATAAACTTCAAACCTGAAAACTTTTTAAACATATATACAATAGTGAGTATGCCCGAAATATTACAATTTAACAGGAGCATTAAACACATGTATATTCACACCATTCGCCGGATTCTGTGAATGACCTTTGAATTGCATCAACATAAGCTGAGCATTCAACTCACACACTTTTTCCTCACTTTTATGATTCTCGTTTTGCAATTTCAGTACTCTCTGAATCAACCTGTTTTTATGCTTCTTCAGACGTAGCAGGCACTTCAGAATCATATTTCTCTTTCATCTTAGCATTCTCGGCTTTCACAGCATCACGATGTGCTACCATTCCTATTATTTCTTCCTCCATCCTATGTATTTTATCCAACAAACAGTTTACAAATAACGGATGAATTATTTCACCAATTCGATAGAAATCCGGTAAATTCGCTTCTACAGACTTGTCCTTAACTGGAGGATCGACCACAGGGTCAACCTGAATATTCTTATCAGACACATGGGGAGTGCTATCTGTATGGTTTACGATAGGCTCATGGTCAATATCAAGGCCATCATTAGGCGGGAGAAGATTCTCTTCTTCGTCATCTAGCACAACTGTTTCAATGTCTTTGTTATTGCTCACAGAAGACTTAACAGCATTAACCTTGTCTAACATACTCCTTGTGAACCTACCAGTAACCCTATCATTTGGCCTTTTGCCCTTCTGTTCCCAGGTATTCTCATTACGCTTCGATGTCACAGGGGATAAGTTTAAAGACTTCCTCATAAGCTTGGAAGGCATAGGAGTACCAGGACTACGCATAGGAGTGGGAACAAGATTATCGCGGAAGCTGGGGCTTACACAACTTTCAGGGTTTGACACAGGCTTATACACAGGTGAAGCCAGAGCTCGACAAGGATCTTGATGCCTAACAAATTCTTCAGGGCAATCGAACTGACAATGGCAGAATGCCAAGAAACCATGCGTTTTGAGAAAATCATCCCATGACCGATTTTGCTTAACCAACTCTCTTTCTACCAATATCCTAACCAGGCCATGATGAAACAGACTATGACCGATGTTCTTCAGCCCCTTCTTAATGGACGAAGACATCTTGGTCAAAATCTGAACCAAATAATAAGGTAAATTAATAGGAAAACCGAGGAAAACAGCCAGTAATCGAAGGTGACAGGCATAAATAGAGGATAAAAACAACCCTCACAGGTCACGTACCAGTGGATAACGTCTAGAATCGGTCACCATTCTTTCTTGAAAAATTTCCGCGATACACCATTTCTAAAGGACACCTCCTGGAAAGGATTCTTTAGCATCTGTCTCCATTCTGTGACCTCTATCTGCTTGTACTTGAACTAACATTCACCTGTCAATGACAAACCCGTACCCAAAGAAACCAAACGCTCATCCACTTTGAAATGGAGGTCAGTAATCTTAACCCTAGCATCAGACAGCGACAAAGCAAATAGCCTGGTCACTTCAGGGTTTGAGTCTGTAAACTTGTGAATGAACGACAACCAGCCAACTGCTTCAACCTTGGCTAAGAGCTTAGGGTTTCCATCAAAGAGTTTCATGTCACTGGGATCAACCCTAACCACCGGAGCCATTGCTGCTAGCACAAATTCACGAAGTCGCACACAGAGGAGATGCCACAATTTGCAATAAGACAGAATGCTAGAGAGCGAGCATTCGGGGTGAACACCAAACAGAAAATACAAGCAATGAAACCCAACTCTATGATAAACGAGGTGCAACATGAGCAAACCCAAACAACGACCCTGAAAACTCGGCATGGGAAGGGAGAATGATCGCACAGAGCGGCAATCAAGTAATAGTAAGTGGCGGTGAAGACTCCAGATTAAACTCATTTTGTCATTATTTATACGGCCCGATCGTCATAACACCACTCATCGCATCAGACACAGGTGTTCAAAGAGCATGGAGCCACGATGTTGAGCACATACTGGCGATTGAATATCATTTACAGAGTCATGTACGAGTGTAATGATACCATATCAATCTGTAATCAAATAGACCAAATGGAGACATGAGTTAAAACAACCATAGGGGATGTACCTTAAGCATTAAATGTCGACCTTACCCTATGATGGTTTAACTCTTCGAAGGTGGCGAGCATACGACACGACATCAAACCAACCCTAAATTCACATGCAAAACTATAAATTAAGATATGGAGTATATTGTAAAGGTCGGGATCAAATAAGGTTGGACTGTACATAATTCGAAGATCAAACAACCAGGCTTGGAGATAAAGTTTGCATGAACTTTGATAAGGTACCAAACAATACCATAATCGACTTTCCAATTTCACAACCTTATTAAATTTGCACATAAAACGCAAATAAAAATATCAGGTAATAAGTGTTCTAATAAGGCTTATAGTCAGGTTATAGTAAAAGGTATGGAAATCAAAATACTCACACCCTAATCTGAAAGGTAAGCCAATTCAAAATAATGACTTCAATGTAGTGATTTATGTCAAGTAACCATACTTCACCAAGCTTGTAAAAAAAACATGGAATTTCATTGTTTCAGTAGCTCACGGAATGTGATTGTTTTAGTAGCTTCCAATTCTTTAGATTTGAAATAAGAAATTCAAACATTTCATCAAAACAAAACAAAATTTTGTTTGATGAAATTTGTTTTTTTAAAGGCTGTTGGGTAGGAACACAACAGGGTGGTAGCATTCTCTTCCTCCACTGCAGATAGTTTCACTAACAACTCATGGAGTTGCTTATCTAGTGATTCCATAGGGGAAGAAATGACTGAACCACGCCATTAGCATGGTGTCCAAGATTTGGTTTCTCTGCATTATTGGTAGACCTCAGCGCCTCAGGTATGATTTCATACAAAATCCCATACTGAGCATATATCAAATCTAGTTGTTGGGCCCTGAGGATAGCCTCTTCTTCTGTGGTCACCCCTAAAGTGGATACATCCTTAGAGATGTAAGGTAGTATAGATATTAAGAACCACTCTAATAAAAAAGTGGGAGGTATAGTGGCTTTAATAATTCTCTTTCATCTTCGCCACTCTCGGATGTGATCCGAGAGATGTGTGGCCTTGTTTTTTCAAAAAGTCGACAATAATTTTGTGTCAGCATCATACCAGACAAGAAGCTAAAAGTGATTAAGGAACACAATTGCTAAATCCGAAAAACTATCATATGTAGCATAGGGTGGTTGTATATACCATTTTGTTGCAACATGAGTCAAGGTTCTTTGGAAAATCCTCAACCGAATAGAGTCATTGTTCAATGAGTTAGAAGAGAACCAAAGGTGGAAAGTGGTGATGTGTGTACCTGGATCTTCACCAGATTTTCCTTCAAACCTAGGAATGTCTCAGGGTAGCTTAATAGGTATAGGTTTCCATGCTGCACTATGACACACGGGGTCATTCATTAGCTTGGACAAATATGGAAAGTTTAAAGTTGTCAGGAAAGGAAGCTTTGGCCTAACCAGGGTTTGATAATAAGGACTTTGGGATGTAGAAGGACCTTCCCCCTGGATCCCAAGAGAAAAGGTGGGGTTTCCCATAGCCATTAGTTGTGATGTATTTGGGCTACTCTAAAAATGATTCCACCTAAAATCTAATGGATTACTACTTTTTGGTGAATTATATGTGGTTTGGGCTACTATAGATGAAGCTGGAGTTTGAAAAATAGGATCAGGTATCCCTCTACTAAAAAATGAGAAGGGAGAGCTCGTAAAAGGGCCTGAAACCTGAGTAGGTGTCTAAAAATTATGACCAAAATCATTTGTGATTCCAGACTGTATTCCCACATATGCAGGTTTAGGACCTACATAAGGAGTGGATGGAGGAATATGACCCCATTCGACGGAAAACCATGGACAAAAAAGGAGGATCCACTTGGACTGCTATGATAATTTTTCATAAAGGAAGGAGAATAAAAAGGTGCACTAGGAATCCTAGTTACCACCCCACTAGACAGATATACTACATTAGAGGGAGCCAAGGGTTGAACCACTCAACCACTTGGTGAAAGGGCCGCAGTAGATGCACTTGGTGTTGGAGCGCCCACCAGGGGAGGTGGGAATCCACCAACCCAAACGGTTGTAGTTGGGGTAGAAATACCCTCTCATGATCTAAACATATCTTTGCTCAAAGGAACACCAATAGTAGGTGAACTAAAAGGGAGGACCTCGACTATCACAAGATCATTCAAATCAATTAGAGGTAGGTTAAAATTTCTTGCAAACTTGTCATCCTACAAGTCTTCTATCTCTACTGCAAATTTTTCTTCCTGGTTAATCCTAAGTTTGATTCACCTGGAACTTCACTAACACCTACTGGTTCAAAATAACCGTCGGTATCTAGTCTATGCCTTTGAGGTGCACTAGGAATCCCAGTTACCACCCCACCAAATAGATATACTACATTAGAGGGAGCCGAGGGTTGAACCACTCAACCTCTTGGTGAAATGGGTGTAGTAGATGCATTTGGTGTTAGAGCGCCTACCGGGGGAGGTGGCACTCCACCAACCCAAACGGTTGTAGTTGGGGTAGAAATACCTTCTCATGATCTAAACATATCTCTGCTCAAAGGAACACCAATAGCAGGTGAACTAAAAGGGAGGACGTTGACTATCACAGGATCGTTCAGATCAGTTAGAGGTGGGTTGGTATTTCTTGCAAACTTGTCATCCTGCAAGTCTTCTATCTCTACTGCAAATGTTTCTTCCTGGTTAATCCTAAGCTTGATTCACCTAGAACTTCACTAACACCTACTAGTTCAAAATAACCGCCAGTATCTAGTCTATTCCTTTGAGGTGGCGGTGGAGGCTCCACTGTAACAGATGGAGGAATGTTTTGCAACCTTATTGACCTATGAAGAGGTTGGTCCTCCATAGCTATATATATGAATCACACACCTAAGGACCAACTAAACACAAACAATCCAAACAACAGTCACTAAAAATGTCCTAAGTAACACAAACAGAACGGATATAAGATACACCTTCCAAAGGAAATACCGGGATGATTAGGGCCTAGGTCCAACTAGTGAAGATTGAAAGGTGGTTACTTGGCGTCTCGTGAAGATTTTTTTGGGTGCAAGCGTTGAAATCACCCAACCTCCCCCCCAAATTTTCTACTGATGTTACCTTCCAAGTCCATCTTAGGTGTACTAGAAATAGCCTTCCAATAACACCTGTGTATGATCCTAGTGTCTGGAGACTAAGGCTGTCGAATCTACACCAAGATTCTGATGGAACAATTGTAAGCCTGATCCTTATGCATGGAAAGGGTAGCTAATCCCGAAACCCTGTCAACACCGGCACCACATGGGGCCCAAGAGGTGGCATTGACAAGATTCCCAAATGCATAAAAATATTTATGTATGATTGAACAAGGAAGTGGAGGGTTATCTCCTCAATCAAGCTCTCACGTGGCCTTGTGTTTAACTCATATGTGAGAAGAGCTTTCTGGATTGTCTCTTGTAGAAGAGGACTTACCTAATTAAAGGCCACTACATTTGAAGTGAAATTATTTTGGATAGTTTAAGTTCTCTAGTCCAAAAACCTAGCATAAGGTAGTTGGTGTATGAGCCTATAAAAAGAAACTTTCTAATACAATTTTAATTAAACGTTCTTTTTAATGGGATGTATTAGTCAAAGGTAGCGACATGAAATTGAATGGTGTTATAGACTCAGTAAAATGAAAGCAAATGATGCATAAAAAAATTTCAAAGCAAATGCAACTAACAAGTGCAAATTTTTCCTTTTCTTTTTCTTTGTAAATGAAAGTTAATGAAAATCTTAAACAAAAATAGAAACTACAATACTTAAATTTTTTAATTTTTCTGAAAAAATATTGAAAAGAACAACTAATGCAACCTAATGCAAAAATGCAAACATGATTTTTGTCTTTTCTTTTATAAAAAGTTCAAAATCTATGTGTAACTAATGCAAATTGAGTGAGTTTAAACAATCTGATCATGTAACAGTAAATGATTGCAACCAGACCCTACAATAACACACTTCAACCAAATAGGTAGAAATGACTCAAACCCTAGACTTGGAGGAACTATCAATTCTAAAGGACTAATAGATCCAAAAAGATGGAAATAATGACTGACTTAGACTACCAGAAATGCATTCCTAAGTATATCAATGTTTCAAAGGACTGATCAATGATCCAAAAACACAATCACTCAGACCAAAGGCCAAGCATGAGGGACCTAACACATTTACCAATGAATAAGTCAAACCAAAACACTAAAAGACTTGACTAATTAAGAAAGCATTGAAATGTACACTGCTAAAAACACAGTATCATGCCAAAAAATAACCTTCACAAGAATCTGAAGAATCATGAAAACAAGGACAAGAAAAAACCTTATGGACTCACAAACACCTATAGGAAATCCATGAGTGTCAACAAGGAAGGTCGTGTACCATACGCGACTGTCACCGAAGCAACCTGTGTATACAATAGGTAATACATAGCTATTACCGAAGTGAACCATGTATGCTTTCAAAATGTTTCAAAAATAAAAACAACTAACACAAAGGTTCCAAACATGAAATACTGAAAAGTAAAGGTAAAATCAAAACAAATCACTCACAAGATCAGACAGAGAAAAACTAGCCAGGAAGCCAAAAAAAAAGGACCCGCAACAGGTTGGACTCCCTAGTGGAGTTGCTAGTTCTATTGTTCAGGAGAATACAACCTTATAACCTAGGGTATACGGGGTTACCAACATACTAAATAAACTTGCATACAATCATAATTTGAAATAGAAATGGGAAGAAAATAGGCATACCTTGTTTATGACGGTTGATCCTAGCTTTCTTCTTCGATCCAAATTGCTTCCACATCTTCTAGGGAATCTCCAACACCTACAAAGTGAAATACATTTCTTGCAATATCTTATATATTATATAGATGACCAATGAAATAATATCCTTGTAATGAAATAACAAGACTATTCATAAATCATAATACATAAGAGTGCAAAAGACACAATATTGTAAGAAATACTCTCTTTATTGATAAACAAGTGAGGTAAGATTAAAACCAACATCTGAAACAAGTGCTCCCCTACTATCCAAGGACACTGAGTTCTGCTACTCCAAGATATCTAAAGGCAAACCACCACCATAACTTTTCTCTAGAATTCATGATGTCTAGCCTCAACCCGTACCCTCTATTTATACATGAGGAAAGAGAGAGGTTATGAAGGTTGAGATGGTTAGGGAAGTTGGGATAGTTATGATTAAGGACCCAAATATCCTCAAATAAACATGTTTATAGTTTTTTTTATTTTGTATTAATGCATACGCGACTATTAATACTAGCAGGTTGCATATGATGCACGACTTTCATAAAGGAAACTCGCGGATTCCAACCCTAATGATGTATACATGGGTTGCAATGTCAATAATCGCATATGATACGCCAGTTGCAATGGTAATAGTCACATATTCATCCTAATGACCTTATAAAAATTAGGTCAGGCCGGTAGGAGGATGATGCATCAAAGGTCATGCCCATCTATCCACTTCTATCCATTTTGTCCTTTTATGTACCGACACATTAAGTGTCAATACTTGAATAGAGAAGTGCCATTTTACATGATAAAAATTGTTCTGTGGAGGTGGGGTATGAATAATTCGGAGATTAGTTAGGCATAGAGATGGATCCAAAACATTAGTGGATATAGTTGAAGAAAATACATGTAATAAGGGATGAGATCAAACAAGAAGTTAGAAGAAAGAAATAAGAAAAGAAGCTAATAGGGAATTATAGTATAGATCGTAGAGGAAATAAGAATGCCAAAGATGGAACTGCAAAATGAGAGTGTGTAGTACGGTCCTCTGTGCCAAGAGGGTGCATAGAGTTTGGTTAAGAGGAATGTTCAAAATATTAGAGGCCCCCAAAGAGGCATGGAATAGAAGAAAATGAGAGTTCTCATGAGAATAGTGTAATCACACCCCTAATGATCCAAATGGAGATCAGTGGCCACACACCTATTCCATTGTCTCAAAACAATTGTCCATTGTGGCAGTTTCCTAGTTATTTTTCTGCAATTTTTCAAGTCCTAAACTTCCGGGGCTGTTTTGAGGCCCTAAACGATGTTTTTTGGAGATTTGGGGCAAAATGGTTGCCATTAGAATGCATTTGGCTGACCAAAAGTTTTAAATATTAGATATACCTTTCCAACGAGCTATCGAACGCCCAAATCGGAGATCGTATGCAAAAGTTATGACCCCGGGAAGTTGACTGTTCAACTTACCACCGTGGGGCCGCAAACTTTATGACGGTTCATCTTCTAGGGTTACGTTTTGGAATTTTGGGGTTCTCACCTCATTCTTATTATAAATAGGCCCCTTTGGCCTCATTTTGTATTCAGCTTGGCACAGATGAGCGTAGCAGCCACATCTCTTCTCAGAGATAGCTACCACCATTCTAGCAATTGTATTACAGTTTGTTCTATTTCCGCCATTTAATAGAATATGTGTTTACTATATCTCTGTTGTCTTTGCAAAATTTCTGTGATTACGATTCTGTATATGTTCTTTCATTTTTTTCACACATAAATCCGGATCACCTAAGGAAGAGACAAGGAAAGAACAAAGAATACGAAGAGGAAAAGGAATTATAGATTAATGGGGGAACTTATATGATTGAAAAAGATATTTTTCATCTATATTTGAGCTCTCCTGGATTCAATACTGTGAGAAGAAATGCACCAAGAATTAACTTACGCGTCATCCCAACCCCCTAGTTTACTTTATCTAATAAAGAATACCGATTATTACTCAAGTTTGCACAAGAATCAAGTCCCAAAGTAGAAACATATGTTAGACTGATAGAGTTCAGTTCTATCGAGGATACTAATATAGATAACCATAGTTCAAGAAGTATCAACAACCCACCAATTTCAAATAGAAGAAGCATCATGCTTATAACTAGAAGAATTGTGACTACATCAAATTCCACACTACGATTGGTCGTATTTCACGGGACAAGGAAAGATGACATAGAGAAACATTGGCTTACTTGTGAGGCGATATGGTCTATGAAGAACATCACATATAAGGACGTCAATATCACATAGATGGAGGCCATGCTTAGAGATAAGGGTTTGGTATGGTACATGAAGCATAAGAGCACTATTATCACAGGCCATACCATACCATTGGAAACTATCAAAGCAAATATTCTAATGGAATTCCATAAGTGTAATTCTAATTCCTAGTGCATTACTGAGATCAAGGAGTTTAAGCAAAGTGTTGATGAGTCTATCTGGGACTACGACCAATGATTTAATATTTTGTTGGACCAACTGAGGTTTCAAATACAAGATGTGAAACATTGTGAATGGTTCATTGTAGGTTTGATAGTATATATGAGTGGTCCAATGACACAACATAAAGAGACTATTCAGTTAGAGGCCCGGAATATTGCAATCAAGTTGGAATAAAATCCTATAGGGGAGTTCTCTCCAAGAATGGAAGTGGTTTAGATGCAACTTGTTTTCTCGACCACGTAGTTAGAACAAATTTATACTGGTAAGGCACGAACAAACAATGTGTGGTGTAGCTTCTGAAGGAAAAAAGGCCATCACATGAATGAATGTATGAAATTGAATGACTATAGGGGTACTAGCGAACCTAATTGTTTTCCCATGTCACATAAAACTGGAAAAAATAATCGGAAAGGATTTAATGTTGACCCTTGAACTAGGGGTATTTGACATGAAATATGTGATACTTGATCTAGGGGAATATGTGCACATTCTTCCTAATAAAATATGGGATTTGATGGGAAATCCAAAACTTTTATGGTCTCCCATACAACTGAAAATATCCAATCAGTACAAAGTATACCCCATCATGATACTAACTGATGTGGAGGTGAATATTGATGGAGTGACGATAGTGGAAGTGTTTGAAGTCATTGATATATTGGAGGACATAGATCCCTACCCAACTCTATTGGGGATTAACTAGAAATTTGATAACAACACTATTCTAAACTTTCAATAGAGATGCATGTCCTCCATGTTAGAGGACTTTTGTGTGATGGCTCCCATGGATGCCACGAAAGGGGAAAGATACACAAAACTAGTTAATGATGATATCAATAGTGTTAAAATTGAGAATATATACAATGTGACTAAAGTGAAAGAATATTATGTGAACCCCACTGCAGATGGAGATATTTGTTTCCATATTGTGTTCTTTTGACACATATTCACAAGATGCATTGGATCATTGGCATAACCAGCTTTATGAGGTGTCTACAAGAAGATTTGCATGCATTACAAAGTATATGCAATGGATTGGGTTAGATATGTATGATCCACTAGTGTTTGATGGCATTGATAAAGTGGATACTTTCCTTTAACCAATGAAATCCTGAGTTTCAAAGGAAAAACAAGTAAAATAAATGGATGTCATAACTCGAGGGATGCGTATAGGTTGGTGGAAGATTCACTAAGAGGACATGAACAACTCAAAAACAATTGAAATATGTATAAAGGTGATGTTCCAACTAATACAAGCTTGAAGCTTCTCAACATATTTAAGGGGACTAAGGATCCTAGAGAACACATTCAGTTTTTTCAATAGTGGCGGGAGATGAAGATCGTATTGCACAGTCAGTGCATACATCGATTTTATCACACATTGGATGTCATACTATTTAGTTGGTATGCTCAACAGGAAAGAAGACAGTAGACCATGACTTGGGAGAAGGTGTCTACCAAATTTACTTCCACAATCCGGTTTAGTACTACATATCCTAACATGGAGAAAGTTATCCATCAAATGTATCAATTTATATTTGGAGAAAGGCCACAACAAGATGTGATGTAGAGTATAGTATACACCTACCACCAGGAATTGGCATGGTTGAATAAACTAATCTATTATTGGAAAGTTGACAGCAAGGTGGAAGATGAAGAAAATAATCCATATAGCATGTAGATCAAGGATACTATAGGATAATTCATGGTGCAGGATGAGTCATCCACTGGTACTGTACTAAAGTTCAGTGAACCCATAGAGACAAACAAATATAAAATGGGGGCTAGGAGGCACCCAAGATGGCCATCATAGGGGACTATTGGGATCAAGAGACAATTACCCAGATAGTTGACCTATTGAAAGAGTATGAAGATCTATTTCCTCCCAACTTCTCAAATATGAAATGGGTCACAGGATCTATTAAAGAGATGAATATTCAACTAAAGGAGGGGGGGGGGGGGATTTAGTAAAGAAAAGACCTTATAGACCGAAACCCCACTATAAGGAGAAAATGTGCAACGAGTTGGATCACATGTTGGATGGAAGGATTATATTTCTAGATGAAGAATCAAAATGGATTATCCTGATGGTGGTCTAGGAAAAATTATAGGATATATTCATATTTGTGTGGATCTACGCAACTTGAATGCAACATGTATTCATGACTTGTTCCCTATCCCATTCACAACTGAGGTGTTAGAGAATGTAGGAGGATGGGAAGCCTATTATTTCACTTATGGATTCTCCATATACCATTAGGTCCACATAGTAGAGGAGGATCGCATGAAGAAAAATTTTGTGACAAAGTAGGGATCCTTTTCCTATAATGTAATGCCCTTTGGGATGAAGAATGCGCTAGCCATAATTTCTAATATAGTGGTGGCTACGTTCAAGGAATTCATGCATAAATTCTTGGAGGTATGTCTGGATGATTGAACAATGTCTAATTTGTTGAAAGATCATTTGCAAGTATTAAGACTCACGTTATACCACTGTAGGAAAATACAAATCTATCTGAACCTAAACAAGTGTACTTTTTGCACCCCATTTGGGATTCTCTTAGGGCATGTTGTGTGCAAGGAGGTTCTACTAGTTGATACATAAAATATTTCTGTTGTTGTGAATTTGTTGCAACCAACATAAATTAAACAATTGCACGTGACTTTGGGACACACTAGATATTACATAAAATTGATTAGGAACAATTCCAGTATTACAACACTGCTATAGGAGCTACTGAGAAAATAAGTCAAGTATGCTTGGACACAGGAGTGCTAGAAAGCAATGGAAATTATGAAGGACAAAATGGTTGCTTTGACAATCTTAATTTTTTTTATATTGGACATGTTTGTCCACATGCATGTGGATGCATTGTCTGTTGTGTTAAGAGTAGTGTTAGCCTAACCAGGGGAAGGACACATTGAACACCCTATTTCTTTTACTAACAAAAAAATATCTAGACTCCATATATCATTCTTATTTGAGGCATCTCGTCAACAAGATGGTGTTACAGGGGCACATCTATCGATGGGTGCTCCTATTTAAAGAATTTGAATTTGATGTCATGGTCAATCTAGGGAAGCATAATGTTGGCCCACATAATCTATTCAATATTGAATCTAGTGAGGAAGGATGAAATTTGGATGAGAATCTCCCTGATGCACAGTTATTTTGCACTGAGGCCATACCAGACCAGTTCACTAAAATTGCATCATTTTTGGCCTCTAGTCACATGCTGGAATATTATACAGTTTCTCAATGTAGAAACATGGTAACATGTAGTACAAACTTTTAGTTGATTGCAAGACAACTTTACAAGTTGGGAGTTTATAGATACTAACATGTGTGTGTTGGAACATGAATGATTGCTTCTCCTAAGGGAAGCACAAGAAGGAATTGTGGGAGGACATTATGTAGGGAAATATAGTGTGCACAAGGTGTTGCATGTAGGAATATGGTGTCCTTCATTTTTCCAAGAATCTAAGATGTATTGAAAATACTGTGTTTTTTTCCAATGAGTTGGAAAGGAATCTCATGAGGATGATATTCCTCTCTTTCCTATCAATGTGATAAAGACTTTTGAAAAAATGGTGATTGATTTCATGGGTCCTATTAAACCAAAACCATCAACAGGGGTTCACTCTCCGTCGACACCCAAAACACAACGATCTCCCTGAGCACCGGACCAGACAAGTTTTACCTCATCCAGCAAAAAACTGCAAAGAAAATGAAGTCTCACCCGAGATGTTTGAGGGAGAACTGTCGAAACCAAGTTTCCACAGTAAGAAGGAGGATCACGCATCTACCATCAACTTATCGCAGCATTACCTAGCAAATCTAAGCATTGGTTTATACATTAACATATTCATATTCAATGGATTAGATCAACATACTTAGATCACCGCAAAAATATTGATGCATAAATAGATCTATCAATATATCATCATTCATAACAGGAAAGCATCACATCATTCATGGATACACATCATATTCACATTCAGATCGTAGAAAAGAGGAAAACATAAAGATAAAAAAAGACACAGTATTTATGTCCAATATCCATCATGTCATATTGGACTTTGTAGCAAAATATAGGTTCCCAAAAAAAATTCTTCAGTTTATCTCCATATTATCAACAGATCCAAAGATATCCAACAAATCCATAAAAATCCAAGCTATTGTCAAGAAGAATCTAAGAAGGCTTAACACTTACAATCCTAAATCTATCTATACTATATAGGATTGTGCCTTTACATTGGTGGTCCACTTAAGTCAACATCCTAACTATTTGGACCAAAATATACAAAATAATGACCATAATCCACATAATGCGGTCCAAATATACAAAATATGACCAAAATACATAAAATATAGTTAAACTTTCTTGCGCGCCATCTTCCTCCTCATGCTAAATATTTGACTTTGTGCAGCATCGCGGATGTTGCACAACTAACTTTACTCAAAACTTCCTGCCAATAGGTCACATTAACCAATCGCTGTGTACAACTAGTGCTTGATACATCATCGCTATGATACAGTACCTGACAAGATGGTCATATGCTACGACAATAAAGGATTGTACCTTAGAGACTAGCACACAGTTCATATTCGAGCATATCATCAATACATTTTTATTCCCAAAGTTATTAATAAGCGATCACATAACCCAATTCATAAATTTCACCATCTATGCACTCATCGAATAGTTCATGATACACCACTAGAAGAGTACCCTGTGTCATCCCCAAGAAAAAGGTACAATAGAAGAATTTAACAAGATTTTTGGAGAAAGAACTTACAAATATCTACAATGTATAAAACAATTAATTGTATCAACACCTTCCAGTAGTACCATGGTGTTGGAATTTCTTCCCTTTGACCCAGGTTCAAACCTTATTTTGCATGCAACAAATCCCAATATATCAAACTGACAGAGTAAGGCTCAGTCGACAGCACCTGTGATGGAAATGTAGTCTCACCTGAGATATCTCTTATGGGTAACTTCTAAAACGAGGTTTCCACAATTGGGTGGTGATTTATCCTCCCTTGGAACCTTACCAAGTAGCTTGACCAAATCCAGTGGGTGTATTACTTATTCTTACTATTCGCAGATAAGACACTACTTAACTTATTCTTCAACAACGATTATAACATTAATATAAGCTTTAACACACAAGTTATCTATCAACAGTGCGAATCATGCATAAGAGAACTCATTCATAAGCAAATATATACACACTTATTCACAATATACAGTCATGTGACTTGAGAACATTCAACATATACATTTATGTAACATAAACACATTAATCATCTAAACATTGACACAATATTTAACATGGAAACCCATCCGGGAAAAACCAAAAAGGAACTCTTCATATGTCATGATAAATATATGCACCTTTCATCTACGCACTCAGCTTGCAGAATCTATTCTAATTCTTCTTATTCTATCCATATAGACTCCTCCCCTCTCATTATCTCTATTCTTTTATCAATGAATCTTCTCCTACTTCACTCTTTTGTCAACCACACACATCCTTGATCGACCTCTTCTTCTCTTCAACTCTACGTTGATCCACACATAGACTGGATCGACTGACTCTTATTATAGACTCTAATGACTGGCTAATCACTAACAAAATCAGAATGTAAGTAACATCGAAAACTAATTAACTGAGTAAGTAATCCACATATAGCTTATCTTTTTCCTTCTATAGACTCTTTACATGTCACATTTAGTCGAATTCATTTGGTTAGCCAAAATTTTGTCATTTACACTTGTCAGTAGGAACTATTGACCCAAAATACAAAGATGATTGTATACATGTGTGACTCTAGATGACTTCATACCCACAATCTCTCGAGCTATCCATTTCACCCATTACGTCGATGCATGCCTTCTCTACTATGGTTTCTTTTGTCGTGTCAGATCTCATAAAATCCTTTTCTTCTGTCACAAATTCTCTTTTGTTGTGGATTCACTTCTGTCACTACTTTTCTACTTTCACTTAATCTTCTCCCATCGTAGATTCCTCTGCAACTACTTCCTCTGTTTTGGCTCTTTCTTCCTTATCTACTTATGTCTTCCTTTTTTGCAGCTTCCTAGGTAGCTACTTCTTCTACCTTATTCTCCCTTCCACAATTGCTTCGGTCATATCTTCTCCTCCTTCTTCATCTTCTTTTGTCACAACTTCTTATCCCTTGCAAACTGACTCTTTACCTTCTTAGGCATAATTCTAATTGAATTATACCTATCTTTTCCTAGGGGCAACAACCCCCGAACACTCACATGTGGACTGTCCTGAGCCACAAAATGCTATTCTACAACTTCTGTAGTTGTGACAACTTTGCTTTGAAAATAATGAAATATTTTCACTATCTCATCCGTATTGCATCCCACGTCCTCTTCTACCTTCTGCAATTGTTTGACAAGGTCAAATTTTATGCATTCTAATGTTACAAGTCATGTGGCCTCTACTGCTCGTCACACCTTCTAGTGTACAGGATGAATGATGCCTGTGAATCTGTCTCCTTCATCCAACATGTCTATGAATTTGTCTGTTCTTGGTTGTTGTTGAGTGTGGAGCACTGCAACTTCTTGTTGGAGTTTCTTCATTTCTGTAGCCTTATCCATTTTCTATGCTAAGGGTAAATTTTTCATCTTGTTCTTCATCTGGTTCACCTCTATCTCAACAATGCACAAATACTCAACGACTTTATCTAAATATGCATCGTCGATCAATGCTTACCAAGTCTAAGAAATTTGGTCAACAACCGTGGTACATAGTGCCTCTCACTATTCTATATTCTTCATAGCCTCTGTTGTTTTGTTTCTTCTTTATTATAACACCTCCATGGGTGTACTACATTTCTCCTTCACTTCTAACTCTATGACCTTTTTGCGAAGGTCTTCCGCGATCTCGCCAAGTCGAAAAACCTTGGCCTCTATGAACATTTCCAATGTTATTCCTTCATTTGCAAAATTACTGCAAGCAAGCACTACAGCATTGTCGAGCCTATGCCTATCCTCCTCCTAGTTTTTAGCTTTTTGCTTAGTTTCTTTGATTGTTTGCTTCATCTTACTAACAATATTATTTGCTACTTTCACCTACTTAATCAATGCACCTTCTCTTAATTTCATTTCCATGACTGTGACATTTGGTATTGCATACACTTCATATAGTGGCATCTGCGAGAAATCAATGGTTACATGTCCCAAGTTATTGGCTATAGTATTCAATTTTGTCGTTCCTGGGTCGAGTGCTTCCCCCACCACTTGAGTTCTTATTGGCTTAATTGGAATTGGTACATCACTTGGTCACTCTTCTAACGTGCATAGTAAGTCATCTGACTCTATTACTTGTGGTGTGTAATCAACTGCGATTTGTATTTCTTTTATATCTTTAGAGAACATCATCAGTAGATATGTGATACTTCTTGTGAGCTCTCTCTGTCGTTCATCTGTCTTCTCCAAGATTTATTGCGCAAATTTTTTCATTACTTCGATCAAAAGACTAAAATCTTCACCATCAAAGATGACAGTATTTCCTATTTTTTCAGCCTTTATTTTCTTAATCCTTGTCTCTGTTTTCTCTATGTCTATATGTTTTCTCTTATCTCCTGCCTATGAATATGTAGGGGTTGAACTTGAATCATTCTAGAAATCTTGTTTGATTCATAGTGGGCAGTCCTAAGGCAGTTCTTCATCTACAAATAACTGGTCTTGAGCAATAGGAACTCACCATGATTTCAGTAAATATTGGGTAATGGCCTCAACTTCTTCTTAAGACAACAAAATTTGGGTCGCTAACCATTGGCGATGTGGATCCTATCATGGCTGCAACAATATATGATGGGGACCAACGACAAACTTGATGATGTTTAGAAAGCATCAAATAGTTTCATCTGTAAGTCTTGCTTATTTCTTCACTTGGTAGTGTAGGGACTCTTGTAGGAGGATCAAGTTGATAAGTCAACTTGAACGATAGCCAATTTAGTCGATCAACTGACTAAGTCGGTCAGCCGACTAAACTAGAGATTAGGTCGGCCACCTAAGGTCGTGTTGATGCACCGAACCGACAAGTAGTTATTTTTTAAACTATTTTGTAATCATATATATTAGGTTGTTGAGCCAGATGAGAACTCAGTTCAGTTCTCTTTGTTGTATGGAATCATTCATGTAATATAATTTGTTAATTTACCTACTTGTTCATATCTCTTGTCTCTATTATATATGTATGTTTTAGTATGTATTATTGGTAACCTTATGTGATTTGTGAGATTACAACATTGGTTCCGTTGCCGGTAGTACATGTCTGAAATGTATGCAAACAGATGATATCAAAGAAGGAGATTAAGGACTGGTGGGAACGTAAAGTTGCAAATTATTTGCAGAATTACGCACGAAGGAACATATTAACAATCGCACAGGAAAAATAAATATTCTTTATAGAAACACATGAGAATTTTGTAGAATTAGTTCCCCAACTTCTGAAGAAACTCCTGGATGAAAAAGCCGGAAGGGACTAACGAACAACAGTTGCTAGAAAAACTGATCCAAGGAGGTAGAACAAACTTGTTGGAGTGGTTTGAGAAAATCGCTAACAACTTCTATGAGGAGCAAGCAATAGAAGACAGAACTTCGGTGGAAACCGTCAAGGAGAAATTTTACACAGACATCACCGAGCAATTTCTGTGCTCCTTACCAACCTTGCTGTTCAAATTCCTGATCGAGAAGGGAGTAGGTCATATTGTCAAACCTCGTCCATCACTTCACGAACTGCCATCAAATTCTAACTGGGTGGAAAATAAAAAGAGGTGGGAAAATTTCATTGTAGAAAGGGAGTGGGAATACTTCCTAAGCAAGTAGACCGAACTATTTGGGATTTCTAAAAGCGTCAGGTAGGCTATGGGGGGGTAGCTGGTCATATGTCAAGATAAGTGGAGTGGACTCTAGTCAACTAGAAGCAGATATAATTCACCAATAATGAGAAGTTGACCAAAAGGGAAATCAAGAGAATAGTATCACACAACAGTATGTCGGACATTCAGAAAATAGAGAGGGAAGAGAGATAACAAAGGAGGGAAGCAAGAAGAGAAAGAGCCTTAGCGCTGCATAGAGTAAGGAGTCCTAGGGCAACCGACCAGGAAGGGAATCCACTAGAGTTGGGTCATGACTGACATGAAGAAGGTGTGGAAGAAGAGACTTCCCCTACGGAGGAAGAATTATGGATAGAGCAGCCAAAATATCTCCAATTAAGAGCTCCCCATGAAAGAACAACCCTCTCTCTGTTGAATCCGCGTACCTAGATACAAACTATTGTCAAAGAGGACCTCCGACTATGAGCTAGTGACTTTGGTATATGGAGTCGACTAGATGATGAAACATACACTAGATGACACCTCTTTATCCGTCGACCAGAGGAAGGAAATTGGGTTACCTTTCAAGTGGTACCCTCCAACCGAAGTATCCACTTACTCTTACTGACACATGAAGGAGCACCCCCCCTACCAAATACTTCTTTGGAAGACATATAACATTCAGAACTGTATACAAAGAGCTGCATTAGGCCATCAATAGAAGAAGTCGACATCAATCGACTGCCGGTCAAAGAAGAATCGACAACCAATGGGAACGAAAGTTCCATCGACCATAGTCCCACAGAGACGAATAAACCAATAAGCCCACCACCCCCACCTCCACCACCGCCACCTCCTAAAAGCGGTGATAGTGATTCTGACATGGGTCATGGGTCAGCACACATTCCTCTATATGAGGGGGATGAAGACCCCAGACGACACTGGTTTGTCTGTGAGTCAACTTGGGAGGCCAACCAAGTTACGGATGAAGATAGACAAATGGAACAGTTCGCCGGTGCCTTGAAGAAAAGGGAATTGACTTGGTATATGACCTTTTTTGAAAGAGAACCTAGAGCAACCAAAGCTGAGATCAAAGTGCGATTTCTATCATTTTTGAAAACTCCAGATGCAAAACACCTAGCAGTGAAAAAACTAAAAACAACATCATAGAAGCCAGGGGAAATTGTCTGAGACTATGATAAGCAATGGAAAGACCTTCTAAGCCAGCTGGACAATGTTATAGATGAAAAATTACTAATCCAGTGGTTTCTTGCAGGTTTATCTTAGAAATTCCACCGACACATCAGTCTGAAAACATTCAAATCTTACGAAGATGCGATTACGAAAGATATCCAAATGGAAATGGATGAGGACATCCCAGCATACTCCACTTATCACAAATTAGAAGAATAGATTGAGAGTGTGCATAAGTATTTAAAGGAGTTAAACCTAAAAAATTAGGATATCTGGTGCACAAAGTGCTCGACAGTGAGACATTCCAAATACAACTATCGACAGGAATACAGTCGTCGGGATGTTTGATTCGTACAGACGAAATGATTTTGTGACATTTTCCAGGAGTATGGGGACCACTCGACAAAATATTTCCCATTCAACATGAAGAACAACAAGGCATCCTAGTGTGCAATCTGTGAAACTAAAAATCATAACACAGCCGACTGCCATTTGAACCTGAAGAACTGATAGAATTATCATGTAGTCTACCAAACCAATGCAAGTGCACAAAATAATGAGCAAAACAACTTACTAAACGATCAGAATGGTCAAAGATATGAAGGTCGTAGATATGAGCACCGGTATGACAATCGATGTGGAGGCTACGGAGGACGAGGTCGATTCCCTGGGAATCACAACAACCGACCACGTCGACCCATCCAATGCTTTACATGTTATAAGGAGAGACATCGGTATGCAGACTGTCCATATAAAGACAGAACTGACCTCAAATTTTGTACTCATTATGGAGTAGGGGATCACTCACTAGAGGATTGCCCTACCATGTTGGAAAAAATAAATACAAAGAAAAATGTTAATGCCTTGTCATGCGTGCAAAAAAATGATGTAATAAACACAAAAAATTTGCATATTGTAACTCGACAAGGAACAAAAATAGGAAGTGATAACCCAAGAATCAGCAAAATAAAAGAGAAAAATATCTACCCTGATCCACTTAAAGAAAAACAAACATACAAAGAAGCAACCAATGTATTCAAAGAATTTTCATGACAAGAACAAGCTAACGACAATCGACATAACACAATAAACGAATTAATCCAGATCGTACAAAAAGACAACTCAGTCTCTCAGTTCATCAACTTAATATATGAAATAAAACATAACAACTCGAAAAAACAAACAAAGAACATCTACATCTTAAATGAAAATGATAAAGGTGATGCCGAACCACTTGTCAACCAGGAAATCGAAGGATACCATGTTCGACAAGTAGTTTTTGACTTTGTATCACAAGTAAACATCATGACTCATGACACTTGAGAACAAATGGGAAAACCTCGACTATATGAGTCAGGAAGATACCTGAAACTAGCCGACTAGGTCCTAATTGAACCTACTGGAGTCTAGGAAAACATTGACACAACTATAAAAGGAATCTTGACCAAATTCGACTTCAAAATCATTGAACCTAAGTAAGGATCCAGTTCCTTTCCAGCATTAGTAGGTCAACCTTGGGGTAGAAAGATGAAAGCATCGATATCCGTGGACAAAGAGAGAATCAAATTAAAAGGAAATGCAAAAAAGGTCATTGTACCTATTCACCCATCTCAAGGAGAACCTAGGATGAAACCTATCGATGAAGAAGTTGACATCCGACAACTCTACCAGATTCAAAACAATGCATATTATACAGAACTGAATATCCATGGAGAACTTCATTTAGGCAACCAAGACTCAATTGGTTATAATTCAGATGTAGAATTATATGATTGGGAGATCGAGAACTACTAAACACAAGTAAGAGGGTGTTGGAATATTCAAAATGTAGAAAAATCCCACCCAACAGTGCTTCATAGTGTCCATTGTCCCAAAAATATTTGAGAAGAAAATTAGGGAATACCCTACCTTACAACCTACCAATGTAAATACTACACAAATACCAAGATACAAGGAACGAGAATCACCAGTCATGCATGTAGAACAAGTTTCCAAAAATATTGGTGAACATGGCTGAATTCAAAGCCTAGTAGAAACTTTTACAGGACAAGTTGCTCGATGGTGGGATACCCATCAAACAAGACTGCAGACTTGGACAATAGCTTTGACTTACTTTGCTGAAAGGTTTGGAGGAAAGAAGCTAACCCAACAAGCTTAGATACCTATAATCACTCAAGGACAGAACCCAGAAGATCATATTAAGACATGTGAAAAAGAATGGAGAAAACTTGGATACAAGGATGAACGAGCATGGCCACACCTGTTCCCATCCACCCTCACCGACTTACCAAACAAATATTATAAAATGGAAGAAGCTAGAGGTGAAACATTCTTATGGCATGAACTGAGGGAAAATTTCATTAAAGATTTCAACTTTATACCACAGAATGAAAACTTAGGCGAAACAACAAAACAGATTAAATAATTTATACAGCTGACTAAAAACCAACCCTTAAAAGATAACCAACAAATAATGAAATGCAACAATATACAAGCGAGGACAAAACCACAGTCGACAATATTACAATTAGAAAATGAAAACACAGAAAGGAAAAGCTTTAGATGGAAATCAAACCATGTCGAAATGACCAAACCTATTTGTACAATCCTTAAAGTAGAAACAACTGACAAACAGGATACCGACAGAATGATTGCAGCTGACTTCCCTACCACATTCTCACAGTTTAAGGAAGGAAGTCGACCAATCAATGAAGCCAAAGCACCAGAATGGCTAGATGCTAAAGTCAAAACTAGAGAATTCGGCATCTCAAATGATGATCAACCAAAAATGGCAAAGATTGGTGACTACTGGAGTGAAGAGCAGACCACAGATATAGTGCAGTTATTAAAAGAGTTCCAAGATGTATTTTCTAGAGATTATAAAGACCTCAAAGGCTTAGTCCACGAAATGGGAGAAATTAAGATGGATACTAAACTTGATGTTAGAACTGTGAAGAAAAGGCCATATAAACTAGCACACAAATACAAAGAGATAGTCAAAAAGGAAATTGATAACATGCTTGCAGCAGGCATCATCTATCCTATTGACCAATCAGAATGGGCAAGTCCAATGGTTGTACAGCTTAAGAAACATGATCTGACCAAACTAAGAATTTGTGTCGACTTCAGAGAACTAAATAAGTGACACTAACAAACCCATTTCCAACTCCTTATGCAGATGAAATCTTAAATGAGGTTGCAGGACATGAATGCTACTCATTTACAGATGGATTCTCAGGTTATAACCAAGTGCCAATAGCTAAAGAAGACCAGAAGAAGAAAACCTTTGTGTGTGAATTTGGCTCATTTGCTTACAAGGTTATGCCTTTTGGATTAAAAAATGCACCTGCCGTATTTTCTAGAATTATTGTCAAAACATTTCAAGAATATATTTACAAGACCATGGCAGTATACTTTGATGATTGGACAATATACTCCATGTTAAAGGATCATTGCAAATGGCTCAGACTTATGTTGGAGAGATGTTGACAAATTCAACTATCCCTAAACATCAAGAAATGCATATTTGTGATCCCCGTAGGGATATTATTAGGGAACATTGTCTGTAAGGAAGGTATTAAGGTTTAATTTGCAAAGATCAAAATTATCCTCGACCTAAAATCACCAGTAAACCCAAAACAAGTCAGGGTGCTACTTGGCCACACAGGCTATTACAGAAAATTCATAAGATATTATTTAGATATGGCCTATCCACTTGAAGAACTATTAAGGGAAGATAAATAATTCAAATAGACAGAAGAGTGCCACATATCATTCAAAAAATTAAAAAGAAAACTAGTCAAAGCACCAATCCTCAGGTTTCCAAACTGGTCGATCAAATTCCATGTTCATATTGATGCATCAAACCTAGCAATAGGAGCAATATTAACTCAACCAGGAGATGATGGGATGGATTATCCTATAGTTTACAGTAGCAGAAAATTAAACAAGGCTGAGAGAAACTATTCGACAACAGAAAGAGAAGCACTAGGAATGGTATTTGCACTACAAAAATATCAACATTATCTTTTAGCCAACCCATTTATATTCTATATAGACCATCAGGCACTTAAGTATCTCGTCAATAAACCACTACATCATGGAAGGATTTTTCGATGGCTACTATTATTCCAAGAATTTGAATTTGAAGTCATCATCCAACTAGGAAAGTGAAATATCGGTCCTAACCACTTATCCCAAATTGACACAAGAGAAGTGCCGACAGGAGTCGACGATGACTTACCTGATGCACATTTATTTCGGATAGAAGCAGTCCCAGCAGAATTTGAAGAAATAGCCCAGTTCTTAGAAGATGGACATGTACCAGAAGGAATGAGTACGAAGAAGAAGCAGATCTGGGCTATGAAGACTGCACCATACAATCTATAAATGGATTCTTATACAAAATGGGATTAGATGAAATCCTTAGAAGGTGTGTACTAGAACATGAACGAGACAACATCATGCATGAAGCACATTATGGACCTACAAGAGGACATTTCCAAGCAGACACAACTACAAATAAAATCCAACAATCAGGGTTATGGTGGCTGACACTCCACAGAGATTGCAAAAATTTTGTCAGTCAATGTGACAAATGTCAACGACTAGGTTGACCCCTGCTTAGCATAGAAATTCCTTTGATATCAATGAACCCAAGTTTGACGTTCAAAATTTGGGCCATAGACTTCATAGGACCATTTCCTATACCAACAAAAATGATAAGCACAAGGTATATCATAACTGCAGTCGAATATGTAACTAAATGGGCAGCGGCTGAACCAGTCGACACATGTTCTAGTGAGATAGCTGCTAATATTATCTATGAGAATATCATCACCATATTTGGATTTCCACTAACCCTAATTAGCGACCAGGGAACACACTTCATCAATAGAACTATCAAAACCCTAACCGACCAATTCCAAATTGACCATCGTCGGAGCACAGCATACCATCCTCAGTCGAATGGAGCAATTGAAGCATTTAATAAAACCTTAACAAGAGGACTAACTAAAATATGTAATGCTGATAAGGAAAAATGGGATGAGAAAATACCTGCAATATTATAGGCATACAGAATAGCATATAAATGTTCGACCGATCAAACTCCTTTTTGACTAGTCTATGGACAAGAAGTAGTAGTTCCACTACACTTCTGACAACAGATACCTATCATCGCAGAGATCCTACATGTCGATGTTGAACAAGGAAGAAAGGACCGACTATTGAAACTAAGCAAACTTGAATAACAGCGACTAATGGTAATACAACATCAAGAAATACAGAAACAACAACAGAAAGCATGGCACGACCGAAACATCAAAAAAAAAACTTGTTAGTAGGAGACCTTGCTTTACTATACAATAGTCAAGTAAAAGGTAAACCTAAAAAGCTCCATACATAATGGATGGGACCCTACGTTGTCGAAGGGATACATACCAATGGATCAATCTGACTAAGGATGTTAAAAGGCATAGTATTTCGGAAACTCGTTAATGGAGCCCGACTAAAATGCTATAAAAACTAGAAATAATTCAAAAAAAAAATCCTATAACGACCATAACCGTAAACCAAAATCTATAAAAACCTAAAAATACAAAAAGCAAAATAATACTTTACATGCAAAAAACTATGAAAGGAAATTACCATTTCAACAACCGACATCATGCCCATCGACATAACACCATTGACCATTTGCATCGACCGACCATTTTCATCAACCATTCTCATAACTAACATTGATCGACGACCTTAATAGTCCCATCGCACATTCATGGCATCGAGCGTCGAAAGCTATTTGACATTAATGCACACTCAAGTGTTCTAGCTGGAACATCACGTTAGCCATTAATACACTCATCGACAAAAACACTCACAGCATCGCCTATAAATACTGGACCGCCAAAGGATCATTCACCACAATTCATACAGAGAGAGCATCAGAGCATCCAGTCGACTAAAAGCCAAGAATACCTTAGTGAAATAGACCACCAAACTGACACAATGGCACCCAAACAAACTAGAGCCTCAACCAAAGCCAAGGAACTACAGACTGCAGATACACCTTTAGTTCGCAGGCTAAAGAACATTAAGAATGCCAAGGTATAGGAAGGCTCATGGAAAAAAATATGGACCGAGATGCAACAATGGGATTATGTCAACAAGAAGCCCACTCAAGTTGCAGAGAAAATCAAATACAACATCATATTCAACTATGTCAACGCACCGCTCATGGCCAGCTTCGGTGGAACCAAAGAAACAGCCGTAAAATTCATCATAAGCCGGTACCACCATGGATGGTTCTACTTCGACTGACTAGTTGACATCTCTGGAGAAGTCATCTCCAAGCTGGCAAGTCTCTAAAACACAGGAGACCCAGTACTAATCAGTATTAAAGAAGGATTGGCCGAAGAACTAACTAGGTTGGCTTCAGGAAAAAACTCAAAGGTGTTGATGATTAGTCAAATCACAACCCGAATGCCACAAATTATGGCCAAAATAATAGCAATAACACTCACCCTATCAATTCAAGGTAGCGACCACAAATTAGACATGCTAGAACCTATCGACACCATTGCAACAGATGGGAAGATATACAGATGGGTTGAATATGTCACCGACATGGTCAAGACCATCTGTGAAATATGCCAAGAAATGGGAGGAAGCATCAGGTTCCCCTCCCTCATTTTATGGGTAGTCATGTACCATATTTGCCCAGAGGGAAACCCAATTTTTCAAGAACCGACAAGGTTCCGCATGTGGAGATTCAAACCATTCTCCCAAAGAGGAACTTTGTAGGAACTTGAAAACGGAAAAGTGTTGTTGGAGAACTGGCTTCAATAGCTCAAAGTCCGCACGACTAGATGGAGGGTGCCTCAAAACATCTGAAGAAGTCTACTGACAAACTCCCACATCTAGCTAAAACTCTACCATACCTAGGTATGGTACATGTAAGGAGACTACTCAAATGCAAAAGCCCTCAACTATTATCCATCGGTCCACCATTCGGGAGCTGTCTTGACAAGCTAAAACAAAAATACCAGTACCAGCGATAGCAAAGAAGAGCGACTTCTCAATCGAGGAGCTGCTAACTGACCAAGAGAAAGAGGAAGACTATGAGTTGAACCTCTACACCATCACCTTTGTGTCAGAGGAGACACAGGTTGAACACACTGGCCGACTTCAAATCATCATCAAACCTCCGACATCATAGAGGGCAGAACCCCAGACAGAAGAAACACAGGCGGAGCAGTAGGTCATCACTCCGGCTGTAGAAAGTATTGTCCCGACCCAGGAGCCAAGGGGAGAGACAAAACCGGAAAACCTAGAGTATGCTATCACAAAAGGCATTATTAAAACATTATCGAAAGAGAAAGCAGCTGGAAGGAAGAAATTGAAGACACAACAACAACAACAAGGAAAAGGTAAGTGCAAGATTATCATTGCAGACTCATTAGATGATGAGGGGGAACTGGCAGCCATGGCCCTCGACATCATAGAAGATGCCGTAGCAAATGAGGTGCCAATGGAAACCCAGTTCCAAATATTTGTCGAGGCAGGAGCACTACCGGGTTGACCAAAGAAATCTAAGACCACCCACACGATGACGCGTGAGAACGTCATTGATCTTATGTCTATGCCTCCACCTCCATCCCCGACAAAAGTAACAGAGGAGCAAGTGCCAGAATAGCATTCAATAATCCCACTAGACTTGTGCAAAAGTGTGATGTCAGAAGCTATGAAGGCAAAGTTCGATAAAGATAGAGATTTGCAGGCATTCATTGAGAAGCTGCCTGAGATATTTACATCAACACATAAGATATCCACAAAAGAACCTCTCTTTGAGGTCAGTGGATACCAACCAGGACATGAATTCCTGTCCCGAACCTTTGCCACTATCACTTCAACTTTCAAGAGAAATCCTGATAAGGAAGCTGAAGTGATTGCATGTCGGACCGTGACTATCATTCCGACTGTACCCCAAACCAACCTACCAATCACTGTACCGACAGGAGGAGAAGAAAATGAGGAGGACATAATTCGCCAAATTAATCAAATGTTCTCCGACTTAGAATCACCTCCCCAGTCTGACAACCCACCACTCACCCACACTTCACCCAACNGACCATTCGCCAGCTCCATCACCACCACCGCCATCTCCACCACCACCACCACCCCTCGACTCAGAGCAAGCCCCACCACAACCAGCTGCACACCTTGCATATAAACAACTAGAGGTAGCAGTCCCCCACCTCCCCAACCAGAGAAATCATCAACCACTATCCCACAAACAAAAGATCTCGACTTGACTTTTGCAGGTACACAGTTGTTGACACAAATAGAGAAGGAAAAGCATAAGAAGAGGAAGGAGAAACAAAGGAAGGAGCATTATGGACAGCCATCAAAGGTCCATATCGAATTGAAATATGCAACCTCACTGACCCATGCAGAGCTAGGACAACTCCTCAAAGCCCTAGTAGTTGAAGCAAAGATGAGGAGCGAGTAGAGACGTAAGGAACTCGATGACAAGAATGCAGAACAGGTCGAGTTCCTCAACAAATGTAGAAACCTGGCCCATTCAGTAATGCCAGGCCCCATAGAGGTTGACACTGACAAACCGCTCAAAAGGGCATATCAGCTATTTGAAAGCATGGTGTCGACACTACAAGCACACATTCAGGAAAAAAAGGAAGAACAAAAAGAAGAAACTGCCCGACTCTTAATGGCACAGCACACCGTCTTTTCTGAATCCTATAAAGTGTTGCAAGATCACATGGAGGAGTCTGTCATAACTGAATAAATATTGAGAGACTGGCCTGCTTACTATGGGCAAGTCTATCAGCAAACTTGGCAGACCTGACAAGGGATCCAGGCACTGGAAAATAGAAAAACCACTGATGAAGCACTCAGAACCACAATAGAAGAACAAATAATGCTTGAAAAATCCAAGCTGCAGAAACTTGAGAGGGAAGCACATCAGTGGGTGCAACAAGCTATCCCCAATTTGGAAAAAGTCGACATCATCTTCCCGTAGATGAAGCGACTTATCGAGACTGGAGAGGAGAAGGACTAGTTTATGGGTCTCGACATGGAGAGAATAGCAGAAGTGTCCATTTCAGAAAAGATGTCGACCCTATCAAGCCTTACCACACTTACCATTGACATCTAGAAGATTTTTCAAAGTTGGATAGATTTCCAACACCACCTAGCAGTGAAAGCCCCATCCATTGTCGAATTCTGTGTACAGAAAAGACCAACCATCAGACTTCACAGCCCATGAAGACCAAGCACATCACAATAACTATTGAGACTAGACAGGAAGAATTTTGTACCTCCCTATTTCTTCGGGACGAAGAAACGTTTTGTTCATGGAGGAGATGTAGGAGGAGAAGGTCGATAAGTCAACTTGAATGATAGCCAACATAGTTGATCAACTGACTAAGTTGGTCGACCGACTAAACTAGAGATTAGGTCAGCCACCTAAGGTCGTGTCGATTCATCAAATCGATGGGTAGTTATTTTGTAATTGTTTTGTAATCATATATATTAGGCTGTTGAGCTAGATGAGAACTCAGTTCAGTTCTCTGTGTTGTATGGACTCATTCATGTAATATAATTTGTTAATTTACCTACTTGTTCTTAACTCTTGTCTCTGTTATATATGTATGTTTCAGTATGTATTATTGGTAACATTATGTGATCTGTGAGATTACAACAACTCTCTATGCATAAAAAAATGAACATTATTTCTTTGTCAATCCTTGTTAGTGATGACATACTAGAGATTCTGGTTTCGAGCTCCTCGACAACACACAGGTATGTCTATCGCTTGGTAGTTTGCTAGATCCATCCATCCAACAAATGAGATCAAAATGAGTAGCCAGGAGTAATGGAAGGTGGTGCCTTTTTATTGTGAATCATGTGCATCTACAAATAACACATTCAACATATAGTGCGACCAATTTATTTAGACTCCTTCCGTGCAGAGTTCAGCTACTGCATCTATACCCGAAGTACATTAGATTGGTCACATTTTACTCAACAATTGGTATCTAGCACCTTTTCTTCAAATCAAATAGTATGGTCATTGATGGAGTTTATTGAGAACCCTCTATTATCTCTTTTATCTTGTTTTCCAATGTAGTTTCCTGGACTTTTGTAAAAAATGGCAATGGGTTTAAGCCTGCAAGTGGTAGTCCTGCAATTGATTCTATCAGCTCAACATCCATATATATTTTCTTATAGTGCCATAGGTATGCACTATGCAATGATACCAATAACTGCTTGACACATGCATTTACTTGTAGACTTTGGACAAAATGCATCATAAAGAGTAATGACAGTAGACCTACCTCATCTAATTCTCTTTCCCTCTCCATTGGTACGAATTATTCAGGAAATCTGGTGTATCCTGTATAAGCAACATGCAATTTTTTAGGTCCAATTCTCTTTGTTTCCATGTTTCGTGATCCGTGAAGGTCAAATTCTGAAGGTTTAGTAGAATGTTCAATGACACTAGAAATCCTTCCGAAATAGTTGGTGTTCATAGTGGGTAGTGTGCATTCTTTGTAATTTTAATCTTTTGTCCATCAGACTGTATTGGTGGGACGCATGGTAGCATAGTCTCATGTCCTGGTTCTTGTTCCTCCTCCTCCTCCTGTGGTTGTGGTGTTGGTTTTTTTTTCTTGTGGCTTGCAGAATGTTTCCCCTGTATTGTAATAGACAGACCCGATCGGTCTAGATGCAACTTGTCTATTGGGACAAATGGAGGTTTTGGAGCTTCCTCGGTGGGTACAGATTGCGGTGGGATGTAGCTAGTAGTGTCTTCCATGATTATTGCAGTCATAACCTCATATTTTGTAGCAATGTTTGTGCTAGAAATCAAAATAACCATGCTCTTTGAAAATCACGGTTCGACTCTTCTAGTTACAGACAACAATCTCTCTCTCACATACAACATAATGACACAAAACTTGGGCACAGATGGAGATAATCTCTAACCATTCAATTTGTCCACCCTTCACATGCTTGTGTAATTAATGGAAAGATATATATCCTTTCCGTCACATGGGGTGGCCTTTCGAATTATCATTAGGAAACTTCGATGCATGCCTCTAGTTGGTTGTCACATCAAGTGGTATTTATTTCCATAAAGAAGTACATGACCAAAAATCACGCCACCAATATATCTAGATATTTTCAAATTAATGTTGTCGAGTTGTCATTTCTGCGACTCAAATTCATCTTGCAACATCATCACTCTTTCTTGTGACCGGTATCCTTCCTTCGACAGATTCCTTTAGCTGGGATAGACTAAGTGTCTTTACCTTCATTTTTCCACTTGCGACAAACACAGAGTTTGCCCGATAATTTTCCTTCTCTTACGACTTACCAACACTTTGTGAAATTTTTTGCTTTTGTAATAACATAATTATTGTGGTTAGACAAAAAAAAATGATTATTAATATTATTGTTATTTTACTTGACTAAGTCATAGATAACATTATAAGGTTTTAGCTGACTACCATTCACCAGTCCTTTGACAGGTGTTCCATCCAAATTCTTCAATTTCACTGCACCTCTGTTAGTGATCTCCTTAACAATATACGGTCTTAACCAATGCATTCTCAACTTACCCAGATGCTTGAAAACATTACTGTCATACATTAGAACAAGTCCTCTGACCTAAAATTGATTTTTATTGATGTGGTGATCACACCATACTTTATGTTGTTCTTTATCAACTTTTTGATGATATCCTGCGACAAAAATTTCTTCTTCCAACTCTACCAGTTGCGACAATCTTTCTTCAATAGCACCAACATCTCTCGTCTCCATGATCACAGCAATCCTTAAGCTGGATACAATGTATTCCATTAGAATGAAAACTTATTTCCCATATACCAAATGAAATGGAGTTTGACCTATCAATCTCTTATAGGTAATGCAATATGCCCACAGTACTGCAGAAATTTTCTAATCCTAGTCATCTCTTTGGACATTGCAAATATTTGTCAACGCATTTTCCATAATTTTGTTAAATGCTTCCACAAAACCATTTGCTTGAGGGTGATATGGCGGTGTATTTCTATGTTGGATATGGAATTCCTCTATCAATTCTGCAATTAACTGGTTAACAAATTGTGTACCTTTTTCTCTTATTAAAATATTTAGGCATCCAAATCTCGTCATGACATTTCCAAACAGAAACTTCACAGGAGTACAATCATTTATTGGAGTTGCTTCATCCCATATCATTAGGTAGTAGGTTGTAGTAATTATATACCTTACACCTATTTTCTTCCTTTTTGGACTAATAGGACCCACAAAATCAATGACCCATTTATCAAATTCTTGTAGAGTTAGTTGAGGTACTAGTGGAATTTCATCTCATTGTGACAAATTTCCCATTCTTTGGCAGACATCACAATTCCGATAGTATTCTGGTGCATCTGCATGTATGGTAGGACACCACAATCCCACTTGCAATATATTTTTCATTGTGTCTCTTCTAGTGTAATGGCTTCCTCCAGCACTAGGATGTGCTTCATTCAATATCATCGGTCGCTCATGTTCTAAGACACAACAATGAAAAATCTCAGAAGGGCCTATCTTATATAACTATCCAATGATCAACTGAAAGTCTGCAACTCACACAACTAACTGTTTTTGTACACTGTAGTAAATTCAGCTAACACATAACCCGTACTCAGAAATTGTATGATTTCTCTGTACTAATCATCAAATTTTTTTATTGCAAATAGTTGTGCATCAGGGAGACTATCATCGAAGTTACTAGGTTTTTCTCCATGTTCGACCCTTGATAGATGGTCTATTCCTGAATTCAATCGATTGGGTTTAATAATGACTTCAAATTCAAATTCCTGAAAAAGGAGAAGCCATCAACAAATCCTCCCCCCCCCCCCCAAACACTGGATTATTGCACATGTATTTCAATGTTGAATGATCTGTGTACAACTTGAAGTATCCACCCAACAATAATGTCTAGATTTATGCAAAGAATATAACATAGATAATCCTTCTCTCTCCGTTGTGGTATAATTATTCTTTGTAGTTGATAATTTCTTGCTAACGAAGGATATTGGATGATCAATAGACCCTTCGCCAGGCTATGTCAGTACTATGTCGAGTGTGACCGACAACGCATCGACATGTACATGGAACTCTTTCTTCCAGTATCGAAATAAAATTATGGGTGTTGTAGCCATCTTTTTCTTCAACATGTCCAGAATCTCTTGGAATTGTTCCATCCATCGTAACTTAACGTTTTTCTTCAATAACTTTTCCATTGGCACAGTCACCTTCACATATCCCTTGATAAAATTTCTATAGTATCCTGTATGTCCCAATGTTGCACGTAATTGTTTAACTCTGGTTAGTGGTGGCATATCAACAATTATTTTAATTATAGAAGGATTTACCAACATTCCATCACGACACACCACATGGCCCAACAAAATTCCAAATGTGGCACATAATATAAATTTCTTTAAATTCAATAAAATTTGATACTGGAAACATCGTTCCAACATCATCCCAAAAATATCAATATGATCCTTAATCAGCCCAAATATTGTACAATCAGCGAAGTAGAATTCAATAAATTTATGGATAAATTATTTAAAGGAAGCTACTACTATTCTGAAAAAACTAGCAAGAACATCCTTGAGTCGAAAGGGCATTACCATGTATTGGAAAAAACCCCACTCCATCACAAAGGTTGTCTTGTGTTGATCTTCCTTTGCAATTTGAATCTAATGGTATCCAAAGAAACAATACATGAATGCATAAATCTATTGACCCCCGACACTTTACAGTGCCTCATCTATAAATGGAGTTAGAAATGGGTCATGTAAACAAGAATCGTTCAATTTTCTTAGGTCAACGCAAATTCTTACTTCATTCGTAGCCTTTTTTTCTTGCACCACTATTGGACTAATCCATTCTGGTTCTTCTACTAGTTTTGTTATCACTAAAGTTGGACCTAGACTACTAAGGTGAAAGCTTAGGGAAATCTTAATGATAAATAAAAGATGATTGAGAATAAAGTTTATAACAGTGAAGGTAGGTAATCAAATAGCATGGAAATCAGTGAAAATATAAATCATTAAACTGCAAAACATATAAGTAAATATAAAATCCAATAACAAAGAATACCATGAGCACGAATTCATAAAAAATACAAGTTTAGTTTTGTAGTAGAGATTTAAAGATAACATGGGAATTATAATAATTATGGTACAGATATATCATACTATACACAGAATAAAATTATAAACAACATGCAATCAATTATTAAATAAAACTTGGCTCACTGATTATAATCATTTCAAAGCAGTAATCTTGTATTAAAGATACAAAGTAAATACATGCCTACAATCCATTATTCAAGTCTAATCTCCATATTTAATTCCATCCTCTTCTTCCTTCTCAAAGGAAGCACTTCCCCATTACATTTAAAAACAATCAAATATATAAGAAATTGCATCTTCTAGACTATTCGGGCTGTTACAAGCTTTTGGAACCTAAATCTAACAATAGACTACAAATAGGAACAAAAATATCGAATTAATCACAAGAAAACTAGAATTGTTCAATCTTCAAAAGCTGAAATAATATTTGATGCTAATCCTCTGCTTCAAAATCTTCAAATGATTTGGAGATTGCCACTTGTTCACTAAATATCTTCAAATCTGGAACAATCCTTTGTCTGTTGATTTGTTCATCAAATGCTCAAATGTTGCTCGAAGTTAGTGATAAAAATCCCTTGAAATATGGAAATGATGTTTAATTTATGTTGATCCAATCCACTTTGAAATTTTGTTGTTGACCCAAGATTTATCACGAACTTAGTTTGCTTGAAAATTCTATTCGTTGAAATGGCAGTCCTCTTCTTCAAACTCTGCGAAAATATCTCTTTTGTGTGGAAATGAAGCCATATCTCCTTTCTAACATTCAGTCTTTGGATTTGAGATATGTATGGACACATTAGACGAGCTATAGATGACATGTTAAAATCATATATACACCTAGGCATTCCTTTTTACACTTGTTGTTGTTGACCCGTGGATTCTCTTGGCCTACTTTTTCTATGAGCTTCAATACTTGGACTCTCTACTCCATGCGTAGACTTTGAGATAAGATAAGGTATGAGATTTGGAATATGGTGTGACCGTTAATAGAAAGATAAGACAAAAGCCCTTTTTTATATCAAAACTATCCAATGATGTTTATAGTTACGTGACATGAAAAAAGGATTGTGGGAAAAGGATTATGTGAAGAAAATCCAAAATAAAATAATGTAAAATTAAGCCAAAACTTAAAAGTATTATAAAATGTTTAAAATAATTAATTAATTTTTTTATTTTGGATTTTTAGGGAAAGCTTTAACAAAAGGTAAGAAATATGGGATCATAAGGTTAAATCTTAAATCAATACAAAAAATATGAAATGGAAAGGACATGAGTTGAACAAGAATTCAACAGATTTTAAATGAATAATTTAGCAAAGCTTGATGATGACTCGAGGAAAAAACTTGGAGGCTTGGACAAAACACTGGCAGCTAAAATTGGGGTCCATTTTTAAGTGCTCGCTTCAGGAATCTAAAGATTTTATGGGGGTAGATTCTGATGACAACATCTAGCTCTGGCTGGGGATGGCATGCCCCCTGTGGGATGCCAAGAACAAGCAGGCCCATGCCTTATCCATTGGGCTGGAGTCTTCATGTTGTTGCAAACCCACAAACTGAAAAGTGATTTGAACTCATAGTCTACAAACTGAAGATTGCAATCTCTTCTGTTTTATATCAAATTCTGAAATGATCCTGCTCTTTACCAGTGCTCCAATAGGTTATGGATTCAGTTAATATAATTTCAAATCTGGCCCAAAATTCTGCAACTTATTCAAACTGTAACAAAAAAGATGAAGACAAACTTCTGCGCAAACTAACAATCTGAAAAGAATCTTCATGCTTGATGGCAAGCTTATTCTTCTATCTATTCCTACTTCTAACCAGTAAACTAGCTCATCATGTAACATCATGTTTCCAATGAAGCCATGATAACATTGAACCAATTACAAAATATTTTTGAGTGCAAATAGAAATCAGAGAGGCATTCATTATGTGTAATAGAAATTTAATTTGTAACACATACTTATAACCATCATCTAATTTAATTCCAAAAGTAACAAGGCTGAAATCTTCTGAGAAACATGATTCCATATAAAAAGCTATAGAATCATAGAAAAATGAAGTAGATAGATAACCAAAAATGATTACCTCTGCTAGCTGCTCAATGTTTTCTTCAACATATGATGTATGGCTATCATAAACCGGTTCTGATTGTGCATGACAAATAAGCAAAATGTTTTCATAATTCTATTGATAAAATCTAAATTTGCCATATGTTGCCTCATACATATGTTCTTGATGAGCAGCCTCTTGATTTTCCTCTTTAATCGCAGATAACAACATATCATAGGAATCCTCTTGAAGGAGTTGAGGAAATACCTCTTTTTCAACTATTTCTTCATTTAGATCTAAGAAAACATGTGCATGAGAGACAAAATCAAATGCATCGACAACTATGCAGTTATCTTTCCTATCATCAATCAGATCTAGAAAATCTTCCTTAATAACATGGTTTTCATTCTTACAATCAGAAGAAACATTTTCTTTCTGATGAACACGCTCTTCACATTCATCACAACAATTTTCAAAAGAATGGCTCTGAATGGAAGAAATCTAGGACCTTTTATGAGCCAATAAACTTTCATACTTATTCTCAAGTCTTCTTTGAAGCTTCTTTAAACAATTGATTTTATTTTCTTAATGAAAAATATTGAAAGAAGACAAATAAGAAGATAAAGTTGAAGAAGAAACTTGTTCCCATTCATCATTAGAAAACATACTCATCCATTCTTGAAAATCTTGAAAAGGAACAAGATCTTCCTCAAACCTTGTTATCTGCAAATCTGAAAGCTGGGGACTGCCCTTATTGATTTGAATAAAAGACAACTGATCATTGTGTTTTGTATCTAAAGAAATCAAATCTTCAGTTTTATAATAATCAGAATTAATGATAGTAAGAGAACCTTCAACTTCTTCATTATCTAGTTCTAGTTCATGTTTATGGGAAGACACATCATCTTGAACATCATTAGAGAGATGATGAAGATTGTGAGGAGCAATTTGTTTTCTATCTATATCTTCAATGTCATTATGCCATTCATATTCCTCACAACAATTTTCAAATAAAAACTCAGCTAAAAAGTACCTTTTATAGTGCTTATGGAATAAAGTGTGGAAATCCTTCAAGGATGAAATGCTGGAAGGAGGTAATGAGAAATACCATTCACATGCATTACCATCCAATGAATACATGAACATCTTCATGCTGTAGATTTATCAAATTCATGCACTCATGAAACTTAATGAGATGGTCTATTGGAACGTATTCTTTCCTTTCTTTGAAGATACGCAACAAATCTCCCCATTCTATCATACTCGGTACTGGATGTGGGAAACCATGAACTGCAGAAAAGTCAAGAGGTCCAAAGCTCCGCGCCACAATGACATTCATTCGATTATTTGATGTCATATTGGATCTTCAATCAGTGGAATTGCCTCTAGTTTCTTTGGAGTCACCCAATGAAGAAATATGTAGTCATATAAATGTCCACTCCAGCTTGTTCACCGTCAAGAAGAGAATTTAATCAATATCAAACCCCAGGGAAGATAGCTTCATTTCTCTGTCCTCGACAATGACACCAGAAGATGTTATCGCTAAAGTTGGACCTAGACTACGAAGGTTCAAGCTTAGAGAAATATTAATGATAAATAAAAGATGATTGAGAATAAAGTTTATAACAGTGAAGGTAGGTAATCAAATAGCAAGGAAGTCAATGAAAATATAAATCATTAAACTGCAAAACATATAAGTAAATGTAAAATCCAATAGCAAAGAATACCACGAGCATGAATTCATAAAAAAGACAAGTAAAGTTTTGTAGTAGAGATTTAAAGATAACATGGGAAATATAAGAATTTTGGTGCAAATATATAGAACTATACACCAAATAAAATTATAAACAACATGCAATAAATTATTAAATAAAACTTTGCTCACTGATTATGATCATTTCAAAGCAGTAATCATGTATTAAAGATACAAAGCAAATACATGCCTGCAATCCATTATTCAAGTCTGATCTCCACATTTGATTCCATCCTCTTCTTCCTTCTCAAAGGAAGAGCTCCCCCATTACATTTAAAAATAATCAAATATATAAGAAATTGCATCTTCTAGACTATTCAGGTTATTACAAGATTTTGGAACCTAAATCTAACAATAGACTAAAAATAGGAACAAAAATATCGAATTAATCACAAGAAAACTGGAATTGCTCAATCTTCAAAAGCTGGAAATAACATTTGAGGCTAATCCTCTGCTTCAGAATCTTCAAATGATCTAGAGATTGCCACTTGTTCACTAAATATCTTCAAATCTGGAACAATCCTGTGTCTGCTGATTTGTTCATCAAATGCTCAAATGCTGCTCAAAGATAGTGATAAAAATCCCTTGAAATATGGAAATGATGTATGTTTCCTCATACATCTGTTCTTGATGAGCAACCTCTTCATTTTCCTCTTTAATCACAGATAACAACGTATCATATAGGAATCCTCTTAAAGGAGTTGAGGAAAGACCTCTTTTTCAACTATTTCTTCATTTAGATCTAAGAAAACATGTGCATTAGAGACAAAATCAAATGCATCGACAACTATGCAGTCATCTTTCCTATCATCAATCAGATCTAGAAAATCTTCCTTAATAACATGATTTTCATTCTTACAATCAGAAGAAAGATTTTCTTTATTATGAACACTCTTTTCACATTCATCACAACAATTTTCAAAAGAATGGCTCTAAATGGAAGAAAACTAGGACCTTTTCTGAGCCAATAAACTTTCATACTTATTCTCAAGTCTTCTTTGAAGCTTCTTTAAACAATTGATTTTATCTTCTTCATGAAAAATATTGAAAGAAGACAAATAAGAAGATAAAGTTGAAGAAGAAACTTGTTCCCATTCATCATTAGAAAACATACTCATCCATTCTTGAAAATCTTGAAAAGCAACAAGATCTTGCTCAAACCTTGTTATCTGCAAATCTGAAAGCTAGGGACTGCCCTTATTGATTTGAATAAAAGACAATTGATCATTGTGTTTTGTATCTAAAGAAATCAAATCTTTAGTTTTATAATAATCAGAATTAAAGATAGTAAGAGAACCTTCAACTTCTTCATTATGTTAGAATAATCAAACCCACAGTATTACCCACTTAGACATTAATTCATTTATTTTTGTCTTATTTGCCTAATTCATGAGTCCCACCATGTGCAAGTTGCTAATTGCCTATCCATAGAGGTCAAACTTTCCATCTTTGACTCATGTAGTGCTTGGGAAAGCCTTAGGAATCAAATCTGCTTTATTCCTGGCCTCCTAGGTGCCCTTCTGCTTTTTCTGCTTTATTGACTGCTTTTTCAGTGTTTTAAGGCACATAGGAAAGCAAGACTAGGTGAGGTGAACTTGTTTTTTGCCCCTTTCATCCTCCACTCTTTCCTCCAAGAAAAATCATGTATGAGCTGCCATTTCATCACTCATTAGCTTGCCCATGCGCCCTTGCCAATTCGTGAGCCTCATGATAGATTTGGGATCAGCTTTTTACACCTATGGGGGATTTGCCTATTTTGGGTAAGCCTGCTTTATGCTAGTTTTGGATGCCTCCTTATGCATTCGATCTCTTGATGTATTCTATATATTCAGCAACCTATGTTATTACAGGTTTGGCTATTGCACACTCAGTTAATATAATTTTGTGTTACAGCTCCATATTCAGTCTCCATTGTTAGCAATTTTGCATGATCAATTGATAATTGTTGTGGGTAAAATTAATCTATTGCTGGCATGAATTTCTACATGGTATCAGAGCCATTGTACGTTGTTACTCTCCTTCAAAAATTGTTTTGCAGGTTTGACATC
>LPNX010294490.1:206209-219374 GCA_001517045.1 Pseudotsuga menziesii | reverse complement strand
AGCTGAGTACAGAGGAGTTGTTAATGCAGCAACTCAGTGTTTATGGTTGCAGGGTTTACTTGGAGAGTGTGGTTTTGAACTTGAGTACTCAACTACCATCTACTGTGATAACCAGATTACCATTCGAATCTGCAAAGATCCAGTTCAGAAGCAGAGAACCAGACATATTGAGATTCACATGCACTACATCAGAGAGCTTGTGCATGATGGCACCATTCACCTACTCTTCTGTTCATCTTCAGAACAAGTAGCTGATATCTTCACCAAAGAATTTTGTGAGAAGACCTTCAGCAATCTCAAATCACTGTTGGGGATCACTGATCATGCTGTAAAGGCATGAGTGGAGACAAGATTCTACAATTTTGTTTTACAGTCCATGTTTAAGGGAGGATTTTCCCAAGTTGGTTTCGCCTCTTTCCTTGTTTCATATGGACTTGCAGTATGTAAAGGGTGACTAAGCCTTGTTGCTAAGCCCTATATTTTTTATTTATTACTCATAAATTCAGGCTTAAGGGGGGGTGTTAGAATAATCAAACCCATAGTATTACCCACTTAGACATTAATTCATTTATTTTTGTCTTATTTGCCTAGTTCATGAGTCCCACCATGTGCAAGTTGCTAATTGCCTATCCATAGAGGTCAAACTTGCCATCTTTGACTCATGTAGCACTTGGGAAAGCCTTAGGAATAAAATCTGCTTTATTCCTGGCCTCCTAGGCACCCTTCTGCTTTTTCTGCTTTATTGACTGCTTTTTCAGTGTTTTAAGGCACATAGGAAAGCAAGACTAGGTGAGGTGAACTTGTTTTTTGCCCCTTTCATCCTCCACTCTTTCCTCCATGAAAAAGCATGTATGAGCTACCATTTCATCACTCATTATATTTCCCATGCCCCCTTGCCAATTTGTGAGCCTCATGACAGATTTGGGATCAGCTTTTTACACCTATGGGGGATTTGCCTATTTTGGGTAAGCCTGCTTTATGCTAGTTTTGGATGCCTCCTTATGCATTCGATCTCTTGATGTATTCTATATATTCAGCAACCTATGTTATTACAGGGTTGGCTATTGTACACTCAGTTAATATAATTTTGTGTTAGAGCTCCATATTCAGTCTCCATTGTTAGCAATTTTGCATGATCAATTGATAATTGTTGTGGGTAAAATTAATCTATTTCTGGCCTGAATTTCTACACATTATCTAGTTCTAGTTCATGTTTATGGGAAGACACATCATCTTGAAGATCATTAGAGAGCTGATGAAGATTGTGAGGAGCAATTTGTTTTCTATCTATATCTTCAATATCATTATGCCATTCATATTCCTCACAACAATTTTCAAATAAAAACTCAGCTGAAAAGTACTTTTTACAGTGCTTATGGAATAAAGTGTGGAAATCCTTCAAGGATGAAATGCTGGGAGGAGGTAATGAGAAATACCATTCACGTGCATCACTGTCCAATGAATACATGAACATCTTCATGCTGTAGATCTAGCAAATTCATGCACTCATGAAACTTAATGAGGTGATCTATTGGAATGTCTTCTTTCCTTTCTCTGAAGATACATAGAAAATCTCCCCATTCTATCATACTCGGTACTGGATGTGGGAAACCATGAACTGCATAAAAGTCAAGAAGTCCAAAGCTCCAAGCCACAATGACCTTCATTCGATTATTTGATGTCATATTGGATCTTCAATCAGTGGAATTGCCTCTAGTTTCTTTGGAATCACCCGGTGAATAAATATGTAGTCATATAAATGTCCACTCCTTGTTCACCGTCAAGAAAAGGATCTAATCAATATCAAACCCCAGGGAAGATAACTTCGTTTCTTTGTCCCCGACAACGACGCCAGAAGATGTTATCACTAATGTTGGACCTAGACTACTAAGGTTCAAGCTTAGAGAAATATTAATGATAAATAAAAGATGATTGAGAATAAAGTTTATAACAGTGAAGGTAGGTAATCAAATAGCAAGGAAGTCAATGGAAATATAAATCATTAAACTACAAAACATATAAGTTAATGTAAAATTCAGTAGCAAAGAATAACACGAGCATGAATTCATAAAAAATACAAGTAAAGTTTTGTAGTAGAGATTTAAAGATAACATGGGAAATATAAGAATACTGGTGCAAATATATCAGACTATACACCGAATAAAATTATAAACAACATGCAATAAATTATTAAATAAAACTTGGCTCACTGATTATGATCATTTCAAAGCAGTAATCATGTATTAAAGATACAAAGCAAATACATGCTTGCAATCCATTATTCAAGTATGATCTCCATATTTGATTCCATCCTCTTCTTCCTTCTCAAAGGAAGAGCTCCCCCATTACATTTAAAAATAATCAAATATATAAGAAATTGCATCTTCTAGACTATTCGGGCTATTACAAGTTTTTGGAACCTAAATCTAACAATAGACTAAAAATAAGAACAAATAATCGAATTAATCACAAGAAAACTGGAATTGCTCAATCTTCAAAAGCTAGAAATAATATTTGATGCTAATCCTCTACTTTAGAATCTTCAAATGATCTGGAAATTGCCACTTATTCACTAAATATATTCAAATCTGGAACAATCCTGTGTCTGCTGATTTGTTCATCGAATGCTCAAATGCTGCTCGAAGATAGTGATAAAAATCCCTTGAAATCTGGAAACGATGTTTAATTTATGTTGATCCAATCCACTTTGAAATTTTTTTGTTGACCCAAGATTTATCACGAACTTAGTTTGCTTGAAAATGCTATTCATTGAAATGACGGTCCTCTTCCTCAATCTCTGTGAGAATATCTCTTTTGTGTGGAACTGAAACCATATCTTCTTTCTAACATTCAGTCTTTGGATTTGAGATATGCATGTATACATTGGATGAGCTATAGATGACATGTTAAAATCAAACATACACCTGGGGATTCCTTTTTACACTTGCTGGTATTGACCCGTGGATTCTCTTGTCCTAATTTTTGTGTGAGCTTCAATACTTGGACTCTCTACTCCATGTGTAGACTTTGAGATAAGATAAGGTATGAGCTTTGAAATGTGGTGTGACCATTAATAGGAAGATAAGACAAAATCCCTTTTTTATATCAAAACTATCCAATGATGTTTATAGTTACGTGGAATGAAAAAAGGATTATGGGAAAATGATTATGTGAAGAAAATCTAAAATAAAATAATGTAAAATTAAGCCAAAACTTAAAAGTATTATAAAATGTTTTACATCAATAGCATCAATAGTGGTGCATTACATAGCAGAGTTACGAAACATGTCCTTCAAATAACTGGCATGTTCTTGACACAGCGCAGCATCAGGCCTGAAATACAAAAATTTTGGTCCCTAGGGGAGCACCAAAGCTGGGACTTTAGTAAGGTACAAAGGCCATGACATTCAGTAACAAAGATTGGGATACCCTAGAAGTAGGGCCTAATATTCAAAAAATGGGAAGCATTTGATAGTCCAACTTTACTAGCCGAGAAAAAAACTGAGATGAACATTAAGCCTTGCTAGTCGAGAAAAAGCTGAGAAAACAAAATACTGTGGGAATCAAACCATTTTCTTAAAGGTTGAGGGCAGACTAGACATCGAAGCTTGAACCGGGATGGAAGCAATGCACTAGGGGGCCGCATTAGGCTGGACAAGAGGATTGAATCTCTTGTGCACTTTGCTGCACCTGCCACACTGAGCTTGTGGTCACACAAATTCCTCAGAGCCTTTACCCACAGCATAGAATGAGACTCCGAGCCTAGAGGCAATGATTTCCACCTTTTGGTGGATCAGGTGGCACTCCCCATTGTGAGATTTATAGGCTTTCATGGTTTCCTCATCCCCTTCCTATTTAGCTTTGCGTTCGATGTATGAGTGACTGACCATCTTTGTATTGACTCAGTATTGCATTAGGAGGCGATCATAGGCAGTCGCACGACCAACAGTGGATCCTAGGTCAAGAACCCAGTCTGCCACCTCATGATGAAGGTCCTCCTTGGGCATATTTTTTACTATATGCCAGAGGTCCCTGGCCTTTTCCTCCACTTCCAGGTGAATTTTCATAGGTATATGATCTTTGAAGTATTCAGCCTCTTCCTAGGCTTAGAGTTGCGTCCTCGTGGACTTGCGAGGATTCTTCACATTACCGTGCTTGGACGAAGAATTGCCAGGGGACTTACCTTTGTCCAATAGATGTTTTGAAGCTATATTCCAAAGGAGGGGGGTGGGACTAGTACAAGGGATAAGGAGGATACAGTGACCCACAAACAAGCGAGAAGGAGGGGCCACGAGGAAAACTAGAAAAACTGAAGGATTGAGAGCGTGCCTGAGTGATGGAAGTGGGGAGATTGGAGGGGCGCAAAATAAAAAAGGAATAGGTGGAATAATTTCTTGGCTAGGGTTGTACATTGAAAACATCATGGCGATGATGTAGACGACCTCCCTTGTACTCTTTCCCATGGTGGATCCCCTGCCAAAAATAAATTCCCAGTCGATTCGACCATCACACCATTCCCCGTCCGTCCTTTCGCGTCCTGTACCAACGAGAAATATAATGACCAAGGACAGCCATCATTGGATCTAATCGCTTGCCAGACTAATTTGGCCAGGAATATTAATGGACTCCTGTAGTGGCGTGCTCGCGTCATCTGTCACCATCCGCCACCGCGTCATTCTGGCATGCCATCTGTGTCCCTCCCTCGAAATATTGAGTTGCCTCCTGTCTGCAGCATTGGGACCAAGCTTCAGCTTCAAAATTCTCGAGAAGGGCCCCATTGATGAGCCAAGTCACCGTCCACACCCGCATTGGCAAGGAGGTCCACTGCCTTGTTGGCATCCCTTCTGATTTGGCTAAAAGAGATAACAGTATAAGCGAGGAGCAAATCATGGAGGGAGTCGAGGTGACTAGCGAGCCGCCAGATGGTGGAAATGCTTCCGGTGACTTGGCCATTTGCTAAGCATTTTGCCACCTAAATCATGATGTTAGAGTCTCCCTCAGTTAGAGCGGGGAAGCAACCGCCATGAACCGAGCATTCTGGGCCTTGAATCAGACCCTCTAACTCAATGGAATTGTTGGTGTCCTATGGCTCCCAAGAAGACAAAAAGGATCTGCCCTTGGTGATCCCTGCATAATCTACCATAGCCCACATCCCCCGGGCTCCCCCTGAATGACCCATCAAAGTTGTGCTTGAAAACATGAGGGGGTGGAGCCGACCAAAAGTTTGGGCTGGAAGGTTTAATGATCTTGTCGCGCCAACAGAACCCTACCATATGAGTTTTGTCGATCCCCAAAAATTCTGCGATGTGAGTTTCGGCTGCTCGGATAAGCTTGTCCTCGTCATGCCACTGCATGCTTCTAATGTAGAAGAGGAGGTTGTCTTTCACCATTTTCCAAACCTTCTCAATGTTGTTGCTCTTGTCTTGATAGATTCTCCCATTCCTTTCCTTCCATAGGAACCACATGGTCATTCCTGGTAAGGCATTCCATATAGTCCTAATGATTCTATTTTTGAATGCTTTGTGATTCCAGTAAGTCAGGGTTGTAGCCAGCTGAGCTCTTTGCCTATCACTTCCTCGGAATCCAATGGCCCCCTTATCGCAAATGGCTGCAGCAAAAGGGAAACAATTGAGAAGGTGGCTCATGGTTTCTTCTTCTTGGGAGCACATGCAGCATTGGGATGGTCTTTAGACACCTTGCTTCTGAATATTCTCACAGGTGAGGATACGTCCCTTGACCACAATCCAGGAAAAAAGGCCTATCTTGGGCCATATATTCAGGGTCTAGATCTTCTTCCAAATTTCCTCCTCCTCTATTTGATTTTTTATTCGAATGTTGTACGCTTCCTTGATGCTAAACACCCCCTTGTTAGTATATCCCCATCTCAAAATGTCCAGTCCCTCCTTGAGCCTAATGAAATGATTGTGAATTTCCTCCTGAAAAGCCTCTCAATCCGCCATATCCATTTGATCAGGTTTTTCTATGAAGTTCCAGTACCTCCTCCCATCAAGGTTTCTATCTTGCTAGAAGTGGTGCACTTGTATCCTGCCAGCCACCATAGCATTTTCCTTAATAGGGGCCCATATTGGGTTATCTCCAAGCCGTGGGAGCTGGTTCCATGAATCCTCCTAGAATTTGGCATTCCTACCATCTCGAATTTCCCAAAAACTATGGCGTTGCACCAGGTGCTAATCTCCTTTGTCCTTTGTCCATATGGGGGATCCCAACTATTCTTCATTGTAACGAGTCAACTAGGAGAGAGGCCTATCTCAGCCATATTTGATGTGCCATAGTCTAGCCCATGGTTTGGATGTGTGGGTTACCCATCCCCACCAGACTTTCGCACCTTGGACTTCAGCCATAATTTCTGGATCTCTGAGACCTAGACCCCCCATCAACTTGGGCCAGCATATGGTGTCCTAGGTTACTAGATCAAATTTGGCCTTTTTCACTTGACTTCCCCATAGGAAGTTACGTTGAAGGCTTCGTATTTCACAGAGGGTAGACTTGGGGGTGGAGAGGATTGAGAATAGGTATATGGGCATAACCTGTAGCATCGATTTGATTAAGATAATCCTGCTGGGGAGGTTAAGAGGTCTTAGGGTCCATCTTGAGAGATCTTGTTTCATTCTATCTAGAAGTTCAAGCTAAGAAGTTCTTTTTAGCTTTCTCAGACCTAGGGGAATGCCCAGGTATTTTGAGGGAAAGGATCCTTTTGTGAAACCCAGGATGCGGAGGATGTTCCTCTAGGTAGCTGGGGTAGTATTAAGGAAGAATACTTGGGATTTGATCGTGTTTACAGCTAGGGCTGAGGCCTTGGAAAAGAGAGATAGACTTTTTTTGAAGCTTCTTGCTTCTTGGACTGAAGGGTGCCCCATGAGCATGGTGTCATCAATGAATTGTTGGTGGGCCTTTGGGTCCATGTTGTCCTAAATTTAGAAGCCTCTCAGCTCCCTATACTCCGCCTGGGTCTGAAGGAGATGGCTCAGGCCTTCCCCCATCAGAATGAAGAGAAAGGGGGAGAGAGGGTCACCCTGTCTAATACCCCATATATGGTTGGAATATATAGGTAGGAGCTCCATTCAGAAGGATGCTAAAAAAAGGGGTGGAGATTAGTCCCATAACCCATTCAACCTAGCCTTGGAAAAAACCATAGGCTTCCAGCATTTTGCTAATGAGTTGCCAACTTAATTTGTCAAAGGCCTTTTCTATATCAAGCTTGATCATCATACCTGGTTGCCGAGATATTTAGAGCGAGTGAATGAATTCATGCACAAGAATGACCCCGTCAACGATCTTATGATCTTGCATGAAGACTGACTGTTCAGGGAAGATCAAGGTAGGGAGGAGGGGCTTCAGTCGATTGGCAATCACTTTGGAGATAATCTTATAGATCACATTACAGAGGGCTATAGGCCTGAACTTGTCCGTACTTTCAGTGCCTATTTTCTTGGGGATAAGGGATAAGAAGGTCGTGTTGAAAGCTTTGAGAACCCCCCTTTTGATTCTAAATTCTTCGACAATTTCCACTACTTCTTCCTTCACCATGTCCCAAAAATGGTCGAAAAAATTGGAAGTGAAACCATCTATGTCAAGGGCTTTTCCCAGTGCAATTTTATTGACTACTTCTTCAACTTCCTACATAGAAACTGGCTTGGTGAGAATCTCATTATTTTCCTCAGTGACAGTGGAGGGGATTAACCAAGTGATTTTGGCTATGTCCCTCCCCCTGTCATGGTCGTCTTCATGAAGGATATCCGAGAAATGGTGGGAAATATCCTCTTCGATCTCTCCTCTGGTTTCAATCCGGCTGCCATCCGACTTTTTAAGTTTTTGGATTCTAGAGTCACTCTTGTTCTGGATCACTGAATTATGAAAGAACTTGGTGTTCTTTTCCCCATCCTGCAACCATTTGACCTTGGATTTTTGTTTCCAGTATATGCCTTCCTGCCTTTCTCTTGCCTTAAGTTGTTCCCAGAGCTCTTTCTCTTTTTTTTGCATGTATTCATCCCATCCTTCCTCCATTCCCTTTTGACTGAGGAGCTCTAGCTCAGTAGTCAGCCTTTTTTTATCTTAAAAAATGTTACCAAACTCTTCTTTGTTCCAGGTACAAATTTTTGCCTTGAGAGTTTTGAGTTTCTGCTAAAAACCAGTACATGGTTGTACCTATTGGGGGGACCATCTCCTGCCACCACTGATGGACAAGATCTTTGAAATTCTTGTGCTCCATCCAAAATTGTTTGAATCTGAATGGTTTCCTTAGGGTAGAACAAGACGAATCCCAGTTAAGGCTGATAGGACAATGGTCAGATCCTACAGTAGGGAGGATGTCAGCCATGATTTCACTCGTACCGTGGACTATGTTCTCCAAGACTAAGAATCTATCCAAGCAGGAATCCACCAGATTCTCTCCACCTCGTTTGTTGTTCCAAGTGTACCAACCATTTCCGATTTCCATATCCACAAAGGAGCTTTGGGTCTGGAAATCGCTGAAAGCCTCTTGGTATTTATCCAGAGTTCTTCTTCCTCCCTTATTTTCTTTGAGGTTGGGAATGAGGTTGAAGTCCCCACCCATAATCCAACTGCCCCCTTCCAACTGGTGCTTGGTCTAGTTGAGGAAGTCAATGAAGGCCTTCTTCTCAGGGAAGCTACTAGGGACATAAACATTAACAATTTTTCCCTTCACCCATGAATCAAGGTGTTGGAAATTAGCCATGAGGGAAAAATTATTATCCCTCCAGTCGATGAATTCCACCACCTGGAGGTGCTAGAAAATTGCAATCCCACCTGATTACCCAACAGCATCCAGGGACATGACTTTGCTACCCATCCAAATTTTACTTCTGATTTTTCCCAACTCGACACAACTACATTTAGTTTCCTGGAGGAGAATAATATCAAGGTTTTCCTGCTATATTTTCTTGTTAAGAGTCCTCCACTTCCTGGGGTTACTACACCCCCTTATATTCCAAGAAATTGGCTTCATTGGTAAACTTTGGAGACTTCAGAGAAGGCTACCTTGATCATTGGGTATTGACTTGACTCAATGAGTTTAACTCCTACTTCTACAATGCACTGCTTATTTGTTTTTCTCCCTCTGCACTGCTCCTCCTCTGGAGACTTCCTTTTGTTTCCTTTTTGTGGATCCGGGTCTATCCCTAAGTTCGGATGTGCCCTGCCCTTAATTATTGCTTCCTAGAGGAGCTCTATTTGCTGCCTGGGGACATAGCCTTTACCCTTCTTTCCATATTCAGCTTCTATCGCATACAAATCTAGTTCTCCTAGCTCCATTTATTCATCCTCTTCTTCTTCAAATATTTCCATCTGTTGGATTTCCTCTTTCTCCAAGGAACTAGTATCCTTCTGTTGAGGCCTGGAAATTCGCAGGCGGAAATAGTAAGGGATTCTCCCCAATCAGCGTTCCCAACTAGCCCGCTGACTGTTTGGTATAGGGAATCCATGCGGTTTACGGTCCGGCTACCGTAGGTCAAAGTAACAACAAGGGTTTACCGGTTGCGGCCCGGTCCACCGAAATTTGTATTTTGACTTAAAATATGCAATGCATATGCCTATCTTAACCATGCAGGGTGATAAAGATGCAAGGAACGACACAATGTGCTGCGCAGGTTCTTACCTCTCGTCTTATGTTCACAACACCTAAACCACATGTGCAATCAGGAAATCAAACAACTAACAGTCTAAACACCTAACTATCTATCCCCGGGGAGCCAGAAAATATTATTAATGAGTAATGCACTACTTTCATATATGATAAACACAATTACAGATAGCTGTTATTTACGTTTACAACACATGAGTGAGAAAATATTCTAACAACCAGATAGCCAATTGTTATATACAAACACATGCATTACTCTAAGTGAAATTTCCATAAATAAAATCAGAAATTATTCAACCAGACATAGGTCATAAAGTTAGAACAATCTCACGATTCACAGACATAAGCTGAAAAAACAAAATAATTCATCTTTCCGTCGTCCATGGTACAGCATTTGGAACACTTCACCGTTCTTTCTCCAACAGGCAAACCAAGTCTTTATTGCAAAATGAAGTAGTTCTTCTTACAATAAGTCCTCCACTCTAACTAGGAAAAAGCCCTTTCTTTGTCTATTTTCCCTAGTTTTATACAAAAAGCAAAATTGGTTGGGCTGCCCAAAGTGACCTTTGGGCTCCCCAACGTTTCAATTTCCCACAATCTTTACAAAATATTAAATTATACAAAAGTTTGATCAGTCCTTCTCATGAGGAGGGTGCCGCTTGGTCTTCCAAGAACTTTCTCCATGCTGCTGCTTCAGCAGCGAGACTCTCAAACGAGCTAGGTTCCAGAAACTGAATGTTCAGCTCGAATTTGTCAGCTTGCTTCCGAATGGCCTCAATTCTGGCTGTGTTCAACCGTACCTGTTCCTCCAAGAGCTGTACGCTAATGGCCGAGTGGCCTATTTCATTTCTGAGGATTTGTTCATCAATAGCACAGATGCATTGCACTTTGGCTTCCTCATCTTGTTGCCTTTTCTGCAACATTTCTGCGAATGCATCATGAGTTGGGAACTCTTTTAATCTCTGCCCAGCTTCTGCCTGACAACGATTGTAGGCGACCAGGGCTCTTCTAAAGAATTTGGAGCATGCTCCCTTCGTTTTCTTGACATTCTTCTGAAAATATTCTGCAGTGTTGACGGCAAATTCTATCAGGTCATGGTCCCATTTCAAAGCTTGTTTATCTTTGACTACTAGCTCAGCTGGGACTTCTTTGTCATCCTCCATCCCGGTTATCCTTGAAGTCAGTACTTCAAGTATGTCTTGCGACCTTTCCACAAAATAAGAAGTTGTGTCTAAAATTTCATCCAGTCTGCCATCGATCTGGAGGACCTGACATCTTCCCTCCTCTAGAGCATTCTGCAGGTGCATCACCTTAGCTTTCTGAGCGAAGATGTGATCTTTAACTGGCTGCAGATTTACCTGCTGTGCCTTCGCTTCTTCCAGCTGCTTTTCCAGCTCCTTAATGCTCAAGGTATTGGATTCATATATGATCTTTTGTTGCTCCATCAGGTCTTCCATCTTTACCCTCAGCTGCTCCTTTTCATCCTTTAAAACTTGAATATCCTGCTGGGATTTTCCCAGGGCTTCTTGTGTTGTTTCTTTCACCTATACTTCTTGTTGAATGGCATGGATTTCGCTCTTCGTGGCTTCCATTTCTTTAAGCACATGCTCATACTTTCTTTTCAGCCTATTTCGATCTTCTCTTTCCTTCCTGGGGGTGTCCTTCAGCTGAGCGGAGGTTTTCTTGGTTGAGTCTATCTCCTTCATCATTCGATCTACATTGTCCTCCGTAGCGTCTATTACTGCCCTACCAGCCCTTATGACAAACTTTGGATCTTTATCTTTCCCGACCATCACAGCTTTATCAGTTATCATTGTGCTGGTCATTCCTTTAGCCTCTATCTTTTGCTCAGTTCTCCTCATAATCCTTTTGGTATCCCTATCATAGTATACTGTGCTAAAATCAGGGACTTCTTCCCCCCTTTTGTGTGCAAAGGGCGCTAATTGAAGCGTGGGAGTTGTAGGAGTGATAGTAGTGAGCACTTGCATGGTCTGCACCTCAGGGTTTTCTTCACCCTGACTTCGTTCTGGTGGTATTTCAGAAGCTGATTGTTGTATCAATTCTGTCTTCTCAGCTTCCTATTTGCGAAGCTCTTCATTCAGCCTTCGTTGGGCTTCCTCAGCTGCTTGCTCAGCAGCCTCCTTGACTTCTCTAGCTGTTTCTTTTTCTCTTTCAGTTGCATCCTGGGCAGCTTTCCTCTTTTCCTCTTCTCCTTTCTGGAGCCATTCCACAGCCTCCTCTTCTAGCCTTTGGGCCTCTTCTCTTATTCTTCGGGCTGTTTCCTCAGCCTTAGCCTGCTCAGCCTTCTCTTATTCAGATCCTTCCCCACCCTTGGTGGAGTGCTTCGGTTTGAACCTCTTACTGAGTGCTGTCATGTTCGGGGATCTTCTGAACACGGATTCATCCTTGTCGAAATGATGGGTGTACTCATAAAACACCTTGTGCTTTCTGCAATGCTCAGCCATTCTTTCATGAGTGTCATTTCTCCTGAAGGTCATCTCCCCAAAATGGAACTTTTCTAGTTCCTCTATAAATTCAGGAGCTTGTTTTACATTGGCGAAACTATGGCTGCCTAACTTAAATGGTAAGGGAGGATAGACAGCCTTCTTCTTTGAAAATAAGAAATGACCAACTCCGTCAATAAATACCTGTCTAACAGCCTCCTTATGGATGATATAATCTGTTGCGTACTTGGGCAACAGATAAGGTGTCTTTGACCAACCAAACATTCTTAGATACATTCCGTTTTCTGTCAAGAAAAAATCACCGTATTCATCTATTACCTGCATGGCTTCTTCAGACATGCAGTCACATTCCTTTTGGAAGACAAGAGTGTGCAGAGGCATGATAAAATGCTCACAGATTTCTCGGTAGTAACTATGGTATTGATGAGCCCCCAGTGGCTTAAAGGCTGCATATACAGGCATTCTGTTCTTGTCCCAAACACATTTGAGCCCGGGGAAGGGTTGGTGGCATATTATGTAGTCAATTAGGATCGAGCTCATATAAAACTCGGATTTTTTCTGTTGTACTCCTCCTTTTGCTGCAGCTATACAGGAAGACAGACTACTAGATACCAGGCCGGACCAGTTGAATATGGTCCCTTCAGTGGCCACAAAGAACATCAGGGGTATCCATTCGAATTTGAATAATCTACCATTGGCCCTCCTGAAAATCCTATTCAACATTAGAGCTATGAATCTGTACGGGGGTCTAAGGTTGGCTGTGTCATAATCTTCAGTAGCTCTATGTCTATAGAGCTTCCCTGGTAATAGCATATTTCTCATGGTTTCTATCAAATCCATCCTGAGATTGTCCAACCACTCATTGGACAAGAAAACTTGAGGTTCAGGCAAGTGGTAGGCTAAGGCTACATATCCAGGGCTAAAGGAAGCATAGCCCTGACCTTCAACATTACAGATAAGCATTGAACCATGGTTTGTGTGTGGAAGGATCCACCTCATCAACTCAGCACATGGAAACATTTCTGGCCTGGTGGCAACCTTCATGATTGCATATTTTTCTATGTTTCCGTAGATTTGTTCC